>SEYY01020532.1:2500-5000 GCA_009176605.1 Armadillidium nasatum | reverse complement strand
ACTATATATATATATATATATATATATATATATATATATATATATATATATATATATATATATATATATATAATTATATATATATATATATATATATATATATATATATATATATATATATATATATATATATATATATATATATATATATATATATATATATATATATATATATATATATATATATATATATATATATTATATATATATATATATTATATATATATATATATATATATATATATATATATATATATATATATATATATATATATATATATATATATATATATATATATATATATATATATATATATATATATATATATATATATATATGTTCGATCATGTTGTAAAGTTTTTTTTAGCATCAGATAAGACAGCTGAAATAGGCAGGTAAGTCACGTAACTCTTTTGATAATTTTTAAATAAAATTATTTATATTATTGTGGCAGTTTGCTATCATTTAAGGACATTTTTTTTAATGTAAGTCATTCTCCCCAAATCCGAATTTCACTTTACAAACACACACACACACACACACACACACGCACACACACACACACACACACACACACCACACACACACACACACACACACACATATATATATATATATATATTATATATATATATATATATATATATATATATATATATATATATATATATATATATATTATATATATATATATATATATATATATATATATATATATATATATTTAAATTTATCTATTTTCAAGTAAACTTTTCCTTATCTGTCTCTCTACTTCAATCTTCCATTCTTGCTAGAAACGTGCGCTTATTCAGTCTGTACAGAAAAACGGGAACATTCTCAACCTTCCAACATCCGTCCAATTTCTTTAACCTCCGTTCTTTCTAAAATTTTCGAATCTATATTAACAGGAAGATTTGGAAACATCTCAATTCTTCTAATCTTATCTCTGATAGACAGTATAGCTTTCGGAAAAAACGTTCTACTGGCAATCTTCTTTCCCTTCTCTCTGACTCTTGGTCGTCTGCATTTTTGATGAATTTTTTGCTGTCATCCTGTACATATCGAAAGCTTTCGATTTAGTCTGGCACAAAGCTTTGATTTCAAAACTTCCCGTTTTCGAAATCTATCATTCACTCTGATTTCCATTCTGGTCGTTCTATAGCAGCTGTTGTAGACGGTCACCGTTCGAATTTTAGATCTATTGATAGTGGTGTTCCTCAAGGATCTGTCCTATCCCAACACTTTTTCTGCTTTTCATTAATGACCTTCTCTCTATTACTTTATCACCTATCCACTCCTATGCCGATGGTTCCACTCTTCCTTACTCCCTTCAATTTGAAAGACGACATTCCCAACAACAGTTAATTGGGGCAAGGAGGGTATCCTTGGAGTAACTAACATCTGATCTTTTTTTGCATTTCAAATTGGGGCAGTGAAGACATTTCAGTCCCTCAAAAACTCAGTTCTCCATCTCTCTACTCGAAACAACCTTCCATACAACTATGACATCTACGAAACCACACAACTCAAACCTTCGTCTGTCGTTAGCAGTTTCTGTGTTTTCTTTTTCTCTTGACCTTTCTTGGAAACGTCACATCACTTCTCTTTCTAGACAATCTTCAAACAGATTGGGTGTTCTGCGGCGCCTTCGTAATTTCTTCTCGCTACCCCAGTTGCTTGCTCTATATAGGGGCGTTGTTCGCCTCTGTATGGAGTACTCCTCAGACATCTGGGTTGTTCCACTCATACAGCTTTCCTTGAAAAGTTGGAGTCTAGGGCTTTTCATCTTTTAAACTTGTGAACACTTCGGCTCTAACTAATTCTCTCCAATTTCTTTTTTTTAGTTGAATTGTTGCGCCACTTTCTTACTTTCGTTATTACATTGGAAACTGCTCGTCTGAACTCTCCCTTCGCACACCTCCTTCACTGAAAACGGCTTGTAAACGGTCTCATCCTTTCTCTGTCCAACTCTCTGAACTCTGACATAACAACTATGCTCAATAATACATGCACTCTACAGGTAAAATCTGGAACACACTCGCTTTATCTGTTTTCCTTTATTTTGCTTTTACACCTTAAAACGAGGTGAATCCGGGCATGTCGGGATAACTTCACCAAATATTCGGTATTTCCCCAACTCTGTTGGAAATTAGTAGGCCTTGGTTTTTGCCACAAGAAGTTGTCTATATTATATATTATATATATATATATATATATATATATATATATATATATATATATATATATATATATATATATATATATATATATATATATATATATATATATATATATATATATATATATATATATATATATATATATATATATATATATATATATATATATATATATATATATATATATATATATATATATATATATATATATATATATATATATATATATATATATATATATATATATATATATATATATATATATATATATAATATATATATATATATATATATATATATATATATATATATATATATA
>SEYY01020531.1:37500-39787 GCA_009176605.1 Armadillidium nasatum | reverse complement strand
AATGTCCATTTGTGTATAGGAATATGTTTCATTTTGCATATGAGAATGGATATATAAAACATAGGTAGCCTTGATATTGGTTGATATTGTTTGCCCAATACCTCTTTTTCTTTCTGTTAATGAGTAACTTTTCTTACCAGAGTCTGCTACAATATAGAATGAAATTACCTGTTGAGCTGAGAAAAAGTTCTCAGTTAACATGTTTTTATTTAAACTTAATTTAATTAAAGAATTTTTTGTTAGCAAAGTATTACTTATTGGGTTACTTGTGTTTCTCTTCTGGATTATTTTGTTGTTGCCTTAAAAGAATTATTTTCACAATAGTCTTGCCTTTTTAAAATGAAATATGGCTTACAATTTTATTTTATTTTATTTAAATTAATTTGTGCTTCGTTTTCATAAATTATATGTATTTTGGCAAATAAATATTATTATTAACATATATATATATATATATATATATATATATATATATATATATATATATATATATATATATATATATATATATATAAACAAATTACTATTGTGACAAAAGGATCATTTTGAGAAAAATTAAATTGAAAGTTGTCGTAATTTAAAAATTATATCGCTGCAATACATTAAAATTACGAGAGCAGAAAACACATTAACTGAACTACTTTTATTTCTTTGATTACGAACGATGTATTTTTGTAGTCTTGATGAAATGTATCATTAATAACTTGGAGTAGACCTACTTTAAAACATTATAGCTTGTAACGGTAGTTGTGAGGCCTCTTGGAAGCGGTCAGATTTCTTGATTCTTCGTAATGTGTAAGCTTATTGGTTTATTAAGCCTTTAGTAAAGCTTATCTATCTATTTTCTTATTTCTAAAGATATTTGAAAATCTCTATTTTTAGATTCAAAGAAAACACTCCATTTTGCCTGAAATCTTCAGTTATAAAGGTGTAAGGTCTACAACTTAAAAGCAGGACTGCAAAGAGTTTGGATGTGACATAAAGAAATTGGTTTAGTTATTTCATAATTAGACAAATCCTTCAATAAGAATATATGCTTAAGAAGCATTTAATTGAAATTAAAGATTTTGTCCCCAGCATCTTACCATTTGGGAAAAATAATTTCAGAAAGTCTGTCTTCAAAATAATAACACAACTGGTTTTTATGCCTCTTTCTCAAGCGGACATTTGAATTCTTCGGCCCAAATGTTAAACAAAAAGAGTTTAAAAGAAATTTAAAAATTCTAGGTCTCTTTTTATGGCAATATCCATTCTTAATGCATCATTTTATTTTTTGGCTACGCAATAATATATGCTGCATCTTTATTATTGTAATTTTTTTTTTTTGTCACTATTTTCTAATAAAAATTTATTATGGTCACATTGTTAGTTATGTGTTTAATTATTTTCTTTGTAATTTTTGTTGTCATTTTTTTTTTTATTTATTATTGACAATTATTTTGGTCAAGTTAACAAACCAACACTAGAAAAATCTAAAATGATTTCGCAATAGTTAAAATAATTTGTTGTTTTTTATTTTTTTTTCATTTTTTTTTTTTTTTAAAAATTAAAAATAAATAATAATAATAATATAATAATAAAATAATAATAATAATAATAATAATAATAATAATAAATTTTGCCCCAATCTTTTAAAATATTTTATTTTTTTATTTTATCTATTTATTTTTATTTTTATTATTTTTTCGTATGAGTTATGAAGACCAATGAATTGGTGATGAAGTTTCAAAGGAGAAAAAAGTGAATTTAATTTTTCCGGAGAATAAGTTTGATAAGACTTGTGAGGTGGTCATAATAAAGGAAGAATAAAAATGGAAATAGAAGAAGTTTTAACGAGAAGGATAATCATTATAGATAATTATCAAAGTTTCTCAAGATAATAAAGATTATTTAAATCATTCCTTATAACAAGCTTCGCGTGTTGCATAATTAGTTTGCGTGTGTTTTTAGATTTTAATATCATGGAATTTCAATTTCAGTTCTTTTCCATTCTTCTTCTTCTTCTTGTTATTGTTGTGATGATGATTAGGGTTTTTATATTTGGTGTTTTATTGTTGTTGTTTTCCCTTTCTGTTGTTGATGCTATTGTGGAAACCTTTAATAAATTAATTTTTTTGCTCTATCTCCTAAATAGGGTAATAATATATATAAATAATATTTTTATATAATATATATATATTATATATATTATATATATATATAATATAATATTATATATATATATATATATATATATATAAATAATATTAAATCCCTAACTGCTCGTGGACCAAAAATTTGAATTTTT
>SEYY01020531.1:25000-30000 GCA_009176605.1 Armadillidium nasatum | reverse complement strand
AATTAAAACACATAACTAACAATGCTGACCATAATAAATTTTTTTTTAGTAAAATAGTGAGACAAAAAAAAAAAAGTTACAATAATAAAGATGAGCATATATTATTGCGTAGCCAAAAAATAAAATGATGCATTAAGAATGAGATATTGCCATAAAAAGAGACGTAGACATTTTTTAAAAATTTCTTTTAAACTCTTTTTGTTTAACATTTGGGCCGAAGAATTCAAATGTCCGCTTGAGAAAGAGGGCATAAAAACCAGTTGTGTTATTATTTTGAAGACAGACTTTCTGAAATTATTTTTCCCAAATGGTAAGATGATGGGGACAAAATCTGGAAGTTTTTCTTTAATTTCAATTAAATGCTTCTTAAGCATATATTCGTATTGAAGGATTTGTCTAATTATGAAATAACTAAACCAATTTCTTTATGTCACATCCAAACTCTTTGCAGTCCTGCTTTTAAGTTGTAGACCTACACCTTTATAACTGAAGATTTCAGGCAAAATGGAATGTTTCCTTTGAATCTAAAAATAGAGTTTTCAAATATCTTCAGAAATAAGAAAATAGATACATAAGCTTTACTAAAGACTTAATAAACCAATAAGCTTACACATTACGAAGAACCAAGAAATCTGACCGCTTCCAAGAGGCCTCACAACTACCGTTACAAGCTATAATGTTTTAAAGTAGATCTACTCCAAGTTATTAATGATACATTTCATCAAGACTACAAAAATACATCGTTCGTAATCAAAGAAATAAAAGTAGTTCAGTTAATGTGTTTTCTGCTCTCGTAATTTTAATGTATTGCAGCGATATAATTTTTAAATTACGACAACTTTCAATTTAATTTTTCTCAAAATGATCCTTTTGTCACCAATAGTAATTTGTTATATATATATATATATATATATATATATATATATATATATATAATATATATATATATATATATATATATATATATATAATATATATATATATATATATGATAATATTTATTGCCAAAATACATACAATACATGAATACGAAACACCAATTTCATATAAATAAAATAAAATTAAATTATAACTCATATTTCATTTTAAAAAGGCAAACCCATTGTGAAAACGATCTTATGGCAACAAAATAATATAGGAAAGCAACAAGTAAGACAATAACACTAATATTTAGCTAACAAGTAATTCTTTAAATTACATTTAAATAAAAACATGTAACTGAGAACTTTTTCTCAGCTCAACAGGTATTTCATTCTATATTGTAGCATCCTGGTAAGAAAAGTTACTCATAACAGAAAGAAAAAGAGGTATTGGGCAAACAATATCAACCAATATCAAGGCTACCTATGTTTATATATCCATTCTCATTTGCAAAAGAAAGCATGTTCTTGCACAAAAATGGACATTTCTGGGATATATATATATATATATATATATATATATATATATATATATATATATATATATATATATATATATATATATATATATATATATATATATATATATATATATAGCGACAGGCCTAGCAAGCCGGCTATATAAAAAAGAAATATGCTCGAGTTACCAAGGCTACACCTCGGACGAGTGAAAATCTAAAATTGACAACATCGGCGTGAGAATGGACTACGTAGCCTGGAGGTGTAGCACCCGACAGGCATCAGCCTACCGGATTGGACGGTGATGATGATGATGATATATATATATATATATATATATATATATATATATATATATATATATATATATATATATATATATATATATATATATATATATATATATATGGAATAATCTTTAAACATTTTGGACTGTCAAATGCAAAGGAAGGAGTAAATAAGAAATAGATTGAAATAAATAAGTTGAGTAAAAAGCTTCACACTTCTTAATCTGAGAAACGGAAAGTTAGAGAATCAATTTTCAAAGTTTAAATTCGTTTTTTTCGTAAATTATTTTCATGGACTGCTTGCTGGTATCGCCAACATTCATACGTTTTCAATAACAGGTGTAAAGTACATGCTTCCATCAATATGTTCGTCCTCGTTTTCCACTATGCTACTAAAATGCATTAGTGATTATTAAAAAGTTTCATCAATCATCAGAAAATATAGACAGAAGGAATGTTACAATTTCCTACTTACTGACTGATTCCAAATGAGAATATAGTATACACATTGTTCTCCTCTCTGCACTTGTAGCTGGTTTAACTGTGAAGAAGAAAAAATTATCGCAATCTAAAGAGCACCCCCAGCTTCTTTAAGGCCAGCCTAACAACCATCGTGATGTGAGGTTTCCTAAACATTTCTTGTTTATGTGAAGGCCAAGTATGTTTATGTTGTCTACAGGAGAGACGAGAGAACCATCAAAAGAAAAAGAAAAGTTAGGAGGTGTCTTTTAGAGGGAAATTTTAAGAAGCTGAGTTTTTAAAGAGTTGAATTTCACAAGATTGAGACGACCAAACTGGGGAATTCTATCCAGATCAACTAGAATGGAATCGGAAAGATGATTCGAGATGCAACTCTAGATGTAAAGGAGGGAGCAGATTTGAAATGAGTAAAGAATGGAGAATCGAGTCATCGGCATATTAATGGATAAGGTTAGATGAGCAGTTGAGAATATTAATGAAAAGTAGGAATAGAGTAGGAGACAAGACAGAACCCTATCAACAATATACGAAAAGTAACGATTAGAGAGAGAAAGCTAGACATAAGTAAGCAAAGAGAAGGAAGAAACCCAAAGAAGGGAAGTTTGGAGATAAATGGCGATGCCATACCCGGTTAGATGCCTTAGATATGTCAAGCGCTACCACACAAGTTTCTCCATGGTCCCTAAGGGCCGAAGACCATAAATCTGTGAGATAGGAAAGTATGTCACTAATAGACCTCAAACGTAGAAAACCATGCTGATGATAATGGAGAAGGGAATGGGATTCCAGATGATCAGAGAAATGAGAGTTGAGAAGGGTTTCAAAGATCTTAGACAGAATACAAGTGAGAGCTATATATTGATTGATAGAAGGATCAGAGCTGCTACCTTTCTTCGGAATTGGTTGAAGTAGTGCTCTTTTACAACACTGAGGGAAAGTACTAGTATTTAGACAAAGAGAAAATAGTTGAAAAGGGGGACGGAGCCAGCTCAGAAGCACACTCCCTTAAAACACGGGGAGGAATACCATCCGGACAGCTTACCTTTCTAACGTTCGTAGTTTTCAGAAGCCCATGCATTTGATCAAATATAATCACAGGTAAAGACATGAGACGTGTGAGAGGAGAAAAAGTATGAAGAGGATTGTCGGAGTCGTCCAGGGTTGAATTAGAAGAGAACAGGAGGCCTAAGAGATTAGCCTTTTCAGTTGAAGTGTTAGCAACAGAACTATCAGAGCGAATAAGAGGAGGAAAGGAAGATTTACAGAAGTTTTTAGAGAGATTTTTGGCAAGAGGCCAGAAAGATTTATCAGTGTTAGAATCGAGGAATTCAGAACACCTCCGTTTGGTGAAAGTCAGCTTTGCTCGTCGAAGAATATCCCTGCAACAATTCCAAGTTGACTGAAAATTAGCGAGAGTGATAGAAGAAGGAGAATTTTCCCACTCTCGATACGCGATGTCTCTAGCTTGAATGGCACGAGATCAAGCTCGATCGAACCATGGATTTTGAAGAGAGAAAGATTTAGATGAAGAAGATATAAACCTGCTCATCCAATCAACGATTACAGCCCCAACCTTATCGGCAGAAACCTAACCGTTTTCAAAGACGAAGCAGTCCCTTCAGGGACTGCAATTGCAAAGCAAAGCCCCCAGTCAGCCCAATCAAAGTTCTAGAAGATACGCTTAGGGCAGGGTGGAGCAGTTGGAGAGAAAGCATGAAAATTAATAGAAATTAGATTGTGATCAGAGTTACCAATAGGAGCGAAGAGAGCATATTTATAGAGAGAAGGGATTAATAGTGAAACATAGCTCAGGAGTGTTCAAGAATTGGTTGGGACGATCCGGAATATGTGTTGGTTCTTTAATTAGTTGCTCCAGATCGTAGAGAATGCTAAATGATTCGGCCTCCGGTCCTCCTGGATCAGTATGAGACAAATCTAACCATTCAGTGTTGAGTACATTGAAATCCCAAAATAGAGACCTCAGTATTTGGATGTGAAGATGTAACAATCTCGTGAGGAGTAGTTTAAGAAGATGAAAATTATTACCTCAGAACATAAGTAATTTAAAACGTAAGCACAGAAAAAAAGAAAACACTCTTACAATTAACAACGCTTTTATCTTTCACAATGAAGACAAAAGATAAAACAGGAATTAAAACACAATTAAGACAAAAGATAAAACAGGAATTAAAACACAAATTTAGACACAAAACCCAATTCAATACCCAAGTCACGTAACCCTAATATATATACTATATATATATATATATATATATATATATATATATATATATATATATATATATATATATATATATATATATATATATATATATATATATATATATATATATATATATATATATATATATAGCGTCTTTAATTTTATTTTCAGAGAATACAAACCTAAACGTCAAAGGAGTGATTGGCGGAGTGGCGAAGATTCCTTGCAAAGCTCTTGGTGATAACGTCATACTTGTGATTTGGAGTAAAAACGATGCCGATATTTACACGTAAAGTATTCATTTACATCTTTTTGTCTTCTTTTAAATATCATTAGAAAATTTTGGCTTCAATGAGGTTTGCAACCAGAATGATTTAAATAATTTAATTAAGGTTTCATTTCATCAATGCTTTCATATTTGATTTTCTTTTTGTAAATTACAAATGACTGTCAGCTATATATATATATATATATATATATATATATATATATATATATATATATATATATATATATATATATATATATATATATATATATATATATATATATATATATATATATATATATTATATATATATATATATATATATATATATATAAATATAATATAAAAAAAAAAAAAAAATG
>SEYY01020531.1:7500-20000 GCA_009176605.1 Armadillidium nasatum | reverse complement strand
ATATATATATATATATATATATATATATATATATATATATATATATAATATATATATATATATATATATATCAAAAAACTTCTAATCTTTTCCTAATCTGAGCATTCATCACCCATGTCTCACACCCATACATTGCATTTGGTAGACACATACTCTCAAACATTCTTACCTTTATTTCCTTTGATATTCTTCCCTTCTTCCAAAAATCTCTCAGTCCCCCCATCACTTTCATTCCCTTCGTCACTCTTTTTTTTATTTCCCCATCCATCCCTAATTTTTCCCTCCACTAACATTGCCAGATATTTAAACTCTTCTACTTCCTCAAATTTCTCTCCCCCCACCTCGACACAATCCCATTTCTCCACTCTTGCTGCTTCATCCCTGCCCTCAATCTTCACCACTTTACTCTTTGTTGAGTTTACCCTTAATCCCTTCGACGCACATTCCCTCACAAACTCCTTCACCAACATTCTCAGCTTCTCCCCAGATTCCGCAACTAACACCACATCATCCCCAAACAACAAGACACTTACCTCCCATTCTCCTTCTCCATTTCTCAACCTAATACTCTTCCCTTCCCTCTCCATCCCCATGACAACACTATTCATTAAGACATTAAGCAACCACGAAGAAATAACACACCCCTGCCTCATTCCAACTCCCACTTTAAACCATTCAGTCAGTTCCCTCCTCACCTTCACCCTCGCTCTACAGTTCTCATAAAATGATATATATATATATATATATATATATATATATATATATATATATATATATATATATATATATATATATATAATATATATATATATATATATATATATATATATATATATATATATATATATATATATATATATATATATATTATATATATATATATATATATATATATATATATATATATATATATATATATATATATTTATATATTATATATATATATATATATATATATAATATATATATATATATATATATATATATATATATATATATATATATATATATATATATATATATATTATATATATATATATATATATATATTATATATATTATTATTATATATATATATTATATATATATATATATATATATATATATATATAGCGAATTGTTGATCAAAGTGAGGGTGAAGAGAAAACTATCGGATTGGTTTAGTAAGGAATGGGATTGAGAAATTGGTGTGTAATGTCGCCATGTTATTTAATCTATTGATGGATGGTATAATTTGAAAAATAGAGAGAGAAGGGAAGGGTATTAGGTTGAGAAATATGGAGGGTGAATGGGAAGTGAATGTTTTACTTTTTGCAGATGATGCGGTGTTGGTGGCAGAATCATGGAGAAAAGTTGAGAATACTTGTGAGAGAGTTTGAAGGGAAATGTGCAAACACGAGATTGAAAGTCAATCCAGCTAAAAATAAAGTTATGAGGATTGGAGGTGGGGATGAGGAGATGTGGAGGAAGGGATGGGAGTGTAGAAGTGTGATGGTGTAAACTTGAGGAGGTGGATGAATTCAAATATCTAGCAATGTTGGGTGGAAGGTATGTGTGGGACGTAAAAAGAGATAAAGAATAGAGTGGTAGAGAGAATGAAAGTGCTGGGGGGGCCTAAGAGAAGTATGGAAGAAAGGAAAAATTTCGAAAAAAATAAAGATAAGAATGTTTGAGTGTATGTGCTTACCTTCTGTATTGTCTGGGTGTGAAACATGGATGATAAGTGTTCGAGCGAGAAAAAGTTTCAATGTCTTTGAGAAAAGGTTTGAGAGCGATATATAAATTGAGAAGATGATAGGATAAGAAATGAAAGAATAAGGGAGATGTATAAATGGAAGAAGGGTGTAATTGATAGAGAGGAGGAGGGTGTGCTAAAATGGTTTTTACATATGTGTAGAATGAATGAGGACAGAATGGTGGGCAAGGTTCTGTACTTAATCGATGGATAGGGTAGGGGAAGGAAGCCGAAGTGGAGATGGATGGATGGAGTGAGAGAGATTTTGATGGAAGTAATTTGAGTTTAGAACAGGGTAGAAGATTTGTGGAGACAGAGAGAGATGGAGGGCTGTGGTGAAAGGGGTTGAAAGGTAAGAATATGTATGTTTGTAAGCGAATTGTGGCGGGCACCACCCCACGAAAGTGGGATAGGTGAAATGATAATATATATTATATATATATATATATATATATATATATATATATATATATATATATATATATATATATATATATATATATATATATATATGATATACGCATTTCATCATCCATCCGCACGCATCCTCATCAAAATAACATCCGCATCCGCATTCAAAAACATCCGAAATCCGCATCCGCATAAAAATTCGACATCCGATCGCATATATATATATATATATATATATATATATATATATATATATATATTATATATATATATATATATATATATATATATATATATATATATATATATATATATATATATATATATATATATATATATATATATATATATATATATATATATATATATATATATATATATATATATATATATATATATATATATATATATATATATATATATATATATATATTATTATACTGTGCGATAAGCAAAAATTAAATTCATTTCCATTATTCCAGAAGCGAAAACAGCAAAACCGCTTTTCCTTAAGAACGGTTGCCAATGCGGTTGTGGTTTTAGAAATTTTTATAACCGGGGTTGCAAAAGTTTTGCAAAAGTTTTTCATATTTCCCAAATACTTTAAGAATACGATAGGTTTCTCTGATTTACCTTTAATATATTTTCATTTATATTTAAAGTTAATTAAGATGTACAAGAATTCCTTCCTATACATGGATACAAATAGCGGATCATTAAGAGGAAAACTTGTGAAATGACAGAATTGGTTTCGTTGGCTGGAAATTTTAAAGCAAAAGGTCTTTGATTATTTTGAAAATGAATATAATGCTTCCTGATTTAAAAAGAAATATATTTGGATTAGAGAATCAAACTGTGGCACCAGCTACATAAGACAAGAAAATTTTATCAGTGGAGATAAATGCATAAAAATAACATACAACTATCTCATTTAAAAAAGATAAAAGGATTGAGGATGCCACCATGAGGAATTCTACATTTCATTTTAATCGTTTTTAATGTATTTGTACCCGTATTTATAAATGGTTAACTGAAATGTTTCGCATTACCCTTTTTCACTAATAATAATAATAATAATAATAATAATAATAATTTTTTTTTTTTTTTTTTTTATAAAATAATAATAATAATTAATAATAATAATATTTTATTAATCAATAAAACTAATAATAATAATAATAATAATAATAATAATAATAATAATAATAATAATAATAATAATAATAATAATAATAATAATAATAATAATAATAATAATAATAATAATAATAATAATAATAATAATAATAATAATAATAATAATAATAATAATAATAATAATAATAATAATAATAATAATAATAATAATAATAATAATAATAATAATAATAATAATAATAATAATAATAATAATAATAATTATATAATAATTATATTATTATTATTATTATTATTATTATTATTATTATTATTATTATTATTTTATTATTATTATTATCATTATTATTATTAGTTTGGTATATTATTCTTTAATTTATGAAAAAAAAAATATCTGTAAAATAATTACATCTGAATACGGTCTACAATAATTTCGATTTCGACTTAGATAAGGATTCGGCATAAAATCTCAGACTATGAATCAGTCTCGGCCCAAAATGCTGAACTCGATACACCTCTTGTATTTCCTATTCTCGTGATCTTTTTTGGAAAGTTCACATATCTTACACAGAACTTGCTTCTTAGAGGTTGAGCTTTCTGATTCGCCTTCAGAACGTCTGATTTTTTTCTGTACGAAGGCGTCGTTTATTCTTATATGGTTTAGGTATCACAACTTTAGTGAGGTGCTGCGCACAGCTCTCCTGATAGGATGAAAATAAGAATATTGTCTTTTCGATCACCATGCTCCAACTGAAGCTTACTATTTTCTTCCTGGGCGTGTAACTGTTGCTTTACTTGTCTTATAGAATATTTATTACGATATTTCTTTTGAGACATCACTGAAGCGATTGAATTGGTCGTTCTTCATAACGCATACAATGTGCTGCCTATGATCGAGCTCGTGCGATTTGTTTTTCTGGACCGTCATTCTTACTATCTATAGATCTTTGGCCTCAGATTCAAGTATTCTACCGATAAAGTATGGAATACTCCTCTTCTATTTCAACACTTGCTTTTACTTGCACACTTTCAATTGTGTTCTGAAGAGTCTTCGTAATTTCTTCACGCTACCCCCCTTGCTTGCTCTTTATTGGGGTGTGTTCGCCCCTGTATGGAGTAGTCCTCCCTCATCTGGGATGGTTCCACTCATACAGCTGTCATTGAAATGGGTGGAGTCAAGGCTTTTCGTCTTATCAATTCTCTGGGTCTCACTAATTCACTGCAGTCTCTTTTTACCCTTCGAATTGTTGCCTCATTCTTTCTATATTATCACTATTACAATGGGTACTGCTCTTCTGAACTCTCCCAACGCATACCTCCCCATTTAGAAGAACTCGTGCGACACGCAATTCAAGCACAAACTCCTTTTTCTGTCCAACTCTCCGACCCCAGCCTTAATTCTTTCTCTGATATATATATATATATATATATATATATATATATATATATATATATATATATATATATATATATATATATATATATATATATATATATATATATATATATATATATATATAATATATGTGTGTGTGTGTGTGTGTGTGTGTGTGTGTGTGTGTGTGTGTGTGTGTGTGTGCGTGCGTGTGTGCTTGCCTTTACGCGCGCGTATGTATAGCTTCATGTTCACGATATTCAATAAATTTGATTTCAGTCACCATAGGAAAATAAAAAATATATTAAGTAAAGGAAGTTGAACCAATTTTTTTATTTTATTATTATTTTATTTTTTCATATATTTCTTGAAATTGAAGCATCCATTTTTGGCACAAATTCTCATCCGAAGAAGGCTGTGGAAAATGGCGGCTCTGATCGACTAAAATCGCGGAATTGCGGAAGCAATTTCGAGTTTCTAGGATTTCGTCAACTTGAATTGGAGTCTCTTTTTCAATAATTTATATTGATACTTTTTCTCAGTATGTCGCCAATAATAATAATAATAATAATAATAATAATAATAATAATAATAATAATAATAATAATAATAATAATAATAATAATAATAATGCATTATTTTATCCGGCCATAACATACGTCGTATTAAAAATCTGATTTCAATATACGGAATAAAATGTCCCAAAGTTCTATAACAATTCATACTAGTATTGCATGCTATCTTTTAAATGACTAAGTTTGACTAACGTAGTTTATGTCAAGTTATTAAGCACATAACATATATGACACTAAAACACAACCTAAAATTATTTTTATTCAAGGAAAAACTTGGCAGGTGTTTGGTAGGGTCGCGTTCGTTAAGATTCACTTTCACTTCAAGTTAAAACCAGTTGGTATAACGATTACAACAGACATCTGTTGTCAGCAGTTAAGATGTCTAAACACTAATTTAGAAGGAAGAACGTCCTTCTGTAATCAGTAGCAATGGTGTGGCGTTACATAAGCACTATTCACAACCCCATTCAGTTTCGCCTGTTAAAAAATTGAATAACTTCATATTACTTTTTCTCCAGACTTCGATCCATTCAATCCCCACCTGTTCCCGAGTTTTCATCACCCATTTTGACGGAGTAATTCTTTACTTATAACATAATGAGGTGGAAATATTCCACTTAGCATTTTTTTTTGTTCAACCTTAAATATTTGCACATGAAATAATTGAATTAAAAACCTTTTGAAACCTTGGAAGGATAAATGCTCATATGTCATTGAATAAATTGAATTAATACAGGGTGCAAATCAATTACACGAACGCTAACCCATATCTTTATCTACACCCACACTTACACACTTGCACACACAGACACTCACTCACATACACACACACACACACACATACACACATATATATATATATATATATATATATATATATATATATATATATATATATATATATATATATATATATATATATATATATATATATATATATATATATATATATATATATATATATATATATATATATATATATATATATATATATATATATATATATATATATATATATATATATATATATATATATATATATATATATATATATATATATATATATATATATATATATATATATATATATATATATATATATATATATATATATATATATATTATATATATATATATATATATATATATATATATATATATATATATATATATATATATATATATATATATATATATATATATCGAAGCGATGAAAGTACCACCCATTCGCTTCACTCCGTTACCGTTTGGTTCGTTCAATTTGGAGTTTCACCTTCTCAGAGGGTCTCTAGTGTACCCTCTTCTCATAGTGGAGAGTCTATGCTCCCACTTTTCCTTTCCCGGACTCCCTTCTCATGTTCCCACAACATGAAAATGGCGAAACATAAAACTGCCTCGAAAATGCTTTGAGGGGCAGCATCTAAAGAATGCCCATCATCCACGTATTCCCCCATCACCACCTGGGAGTTGATGTCTTCCTATGATGGGGTTAGTGTCATCAAGACATTGTTGCTGACTTGCCCTAGCGCACGGACTTTTTTTCATTAATTTCGACAATATTTGTGGTCTTTTGTCAAATCTCCACCTTTTGAATACCACTGCTCTTCTTCTAGACCTCATCTCCGGTTCTTAACTGAAACTCAGGTGTCTGAGTGCTCTGACAGCAAACCCTATTCTGTTTCCTCCTATTGTCTCTATCCTCAATTTTCAGCCGAATTTGGATGTTGCGCATATGTGCGCAACGATGTTGTTTGTTCTCGTGTCTCTAATTTAAAGTCCTCTGAATTCTCTACTTTATGGCTTAAACTTTCTTGTAACTCAACAACTAAATTCATCTGTTCTTTCAAATTATCTGCTAACTCTAGAGACTATCAAAAATTCTTCGACTATATTATCTCCAAAATAGAACACATTCTTTCTTTTTCTCCTTTCTCCGAAATCATCATTTTATGTGATTTCAATGTTCACCACAGCCAATGACTTTCATCTAGTTCTCATGATCCAGCTGGTGAACTCGCTTCCAATTTTCTATCCAGAACAACCTTGAGCAGTTGGTGCATCTCCTCTACCCGTATCCCTGACCGTCTTGGAGATGAACCTAACAAACTTGATCTTTTCCTAACTTATTATCCTTTTCCTTACACTGTTAAACACTTTCCCTCCTCTTGGTTCATCCGATCACTTTCTTATCTCCTTATTTTTTCCTGTCTCTTCAAGTCTTCCGCAAGAACCTCCCCCGCCTTCAGCAAGGAGACGTTTCTGGCATTTCGGTGCCACTAACTGGTCTGACTTGCAGTTGTACTTTTCTGATTTTCCTCTCCTTCAGTGGGAGGGGTCAATCTGAGTGTGCAGAGCTCATAAACAAGGTGATTCTCTCTTCCCTAAGTTTAAAAGACCTTGGTTAAACTCTGCTTGATCTCGTACTATCCGCCGCAGGGATGCTGCCTTCAGGAATTACCGTCGTCTTCAAACTCCAGAAACTCACGCAACTTATATTTCATCCCGGAATCGTGTAAAATTTATTCTCCGTAACACTAAAAACTCATTATTCTGTTTAAAATGCAACAATATTTTTTGGTTCTACTTCCTCTCTCCCTTTTTGGCATTTTGCATAAAGGAAAATGTCAATTCTATCTTTGCTTCTTCCTCTTTTCCTTCTTTAGTATCATCAGGGGGTACAACTGCCGTTTTGCCTTTTTCTAAAGACGAACTCCTCGCTCAAACTTTTGCCTCTAATTCATCCTTAAATGATCTCGAAGCTGTTCCTACTCCTTCAACCCCCTCAAGCTCATTTATGCCAAAAACTGTAATTTCTTCTTAAGACGTCATTTCTGCTCTAAATGAGCTTAACACTAAGAATGAGTACGGTAGTGAGAATGTTCCTCCTGCCGTTCTCAAAACTTGTGCTTCAGAGCTTGCTCCCTGCCTTGGTAAACTATTTCGTCTATGTCTTTCTACTTCAATATTCCCTTCTTGCTGAAAACGTTGCCTCATCCAGCCTGTTCCGAAGAAGTGGGACACCTCCCAACCCTCTAACTACAGATCTATTTCTTTAACCTCCGATCTTTCTAAAGTTTTCGAATCTATCCTTAACAGGAAGATTTGGAAACATCTCAATTCTTCTAATCTAATCTCTGATCGCCTGTATTGATTTCGTAAGAAACGCTCTACTGGTGATCTACTTTCCCTCCTCTCTAACTCTTGATCTTCCGCTTTTCGCATTTCGGTGAATCTTTTGCTGTCGTGCTAGACATTTCGAAAGTTTTCGATAGAGTTTGACACAAAATTTGGATTTCCAAATTTCCCTCTTTTGGAATCTATGCTTCACTCTGTGGCCTTCCCTCTAATCTCCTTTATGGTCGTTCTATAGAAGCTGTTGTAGACACGGCCATCGTTCTTTCTTTAAATCTAGTAATAGTAGTGCTCCTTAAGGATCTGTTCTATTCACAGCATTTTTTCTGCTTTTCATTAATGACCTTCTCTTTATTATTTCGTCTCTTATCCACTCCTATGCTGATGACTCCACACTTCATTAATCTTTCCAATTTGAACCCAACTGTTGTTAATAGACGCAAGGAAAATAGTCTTGGAGAAGCTGACGTCTGATCTCTCTCGCATTTCAAATTGGACAGAGGAAACACGGTCATTTTCAATGCCACCAAAACTCAATTCCTCCATCTCTCTACTCGACACAATCTTCCACACAACTATGATATCTTCTTCTAAAACACTCAACTCAAGCTTCATCTGTTCTTAATATTCTTGGTGTTTTCTTTTCTCGTGATCTTTCTTGGAAAGATCACATTACTTCTCTTTCTAAACAAGCTTCTAAGAGGTTGGTGTATTCTGAGGCGCCTTCAGAATTTCTTCACTCCACCCCAGTTGCTTGCTCTGTATAGGGGTGTTGTTCGAACCTGTATGGAGTACGCCTCGCACATCTGGGGTGGTTCCACTCATACAGCTCTCCTTGAAAAGGTGGAGTCTAGGGCTTTTCGTCTTATCAACTCTCCTGCTCTCACTAATTCTCTCCAGTCTCTTTCTGCCCATCGAATTTTTGTCACTCTCTCTATAATATCGCTATTACAATGAACACTTCTCTTCTGAAATCTCTCGTCGCATACCTTCTCCATTGAGAGTGGCTCGTCGTGTGACACGTCTTTCCACACAGCCTCATCTTTTCTCTGTCTAACTCTCTGACCCAAGAATTAACCGTATGCTCAGTCTCACATGTACTCTACTGGTAAAGTCAGGACTCATTCCCTTCATCTATTTTCCCAACTTCCTATGATTTACACATCTTCAAACGACGTGTATCAGGTCAAGTCGGCCTTTGATTTGACCAGGTTTCCGACTTTTCCCCTAACTCTAGGGGAAATTTTAGTAGGCCTCTGGGCTTTGGCCCCCATAGGTGAAATAATATATATATATATATATATATATATTATATATATATATATATATATATATATATATATATATATATATATATATATATATATATATATATATATATATATAAAGAATGTATAAGAAGATTAAAATTAATTCCAAAATCTGAATTAAACCCCAGAAATAAAATGCAAGCCATTAAGATCTTAGCGATTGCAGTATTTTCAAATGAATTCGATATTGTAGACTGGATGTAGGAGGACCTAAATAATCTTAATATTATGATAAGAAAAATACACAAACAAAACGCAATATGTAGCACGCATGCATGTATCAAAAATGAAGGGAAAAATGGGAATACCAACAATAGATATAATACATAAATCTGAAATAATAGAAATAAAAACGAAAACAAGATAGATTTATAGATTTATGAAATGGGTACACGAACATAAAGTTTAAAATCTTTAATACAAAATAAGAAAAAAAAAAAATATTAATGATTATTTAAAGGATAGAAACATAAATAAAGAGGAAAAAAATATAAGAAATAATGAAATATTAGAGACAAAGATAAAAATACATGAAGTAACTATATATATATATATATATATATATATATATATAATATATATATATATATATATATATATATATATATATATATATATATATATATATATATATATATATATATATAATATATTTACATATTATTTCACATATGGTGAGCAAAGGATATAGTCCTACTAAAATTCCATCTGAGTTAAGGGGAAAGTCGGAAATTAAAGGCCGACATGACCTGATACACGGCGTTTGAAGGAGTATAAGTCATAGGAAGTTGGGAAAATAGATGAGAGAAGTGTGTTACAGACTTTACCAGTAGAGTACATGTAAGATTAAGCATACCGTTTAAGTGGATAGGAGATGAAATAATAGAGAGAAGGTCATTAATGAAAAGCAGAAAAAGTGTTGGGGGATTGAACAGATCTATGAGGAAAACCACTATTAATAGATTTATAGGATGAACTGTGGCCATCTAGAACAGCTGCTATAGAAAGACCCGAATGGAAATCAGAGAGAAGGCCACAGAGAGAAGGATAGATTCCGATAGAAGGAAGTTTGGAAATCAAAGCTTTGTGCCAGACTTTATCTAAAGCTTTCAATATGTCCAGCGCGACAACAAAAGATTCACCGAAATGCCGAATACCGGAGGACCAAGAGTCAGAGAGAAGGGAAAGAAGATCACCAGTAAAGCGTGTCTTGCGAAAGCCATACTGGTGGTTGAATTGAGATGTTTCCAAATCTTCCTGTTAAGGATAGATTCGAAAACTTCAGAAAGAACGGAGGTTAAAGAAATTGGACGGTAGTTAGAGGGTTGAGATGGGTCCGCCTTCTTCGGCACAGGCTGAATATACTATATATATATATATAATATATATATATATATATATATATATATATAATATTATAATATAATATATATAATTATATATATATATATATATATATAATATATATATATATATATATATATATATAATATATATATATATATATATATATATATATATATATATATATATTATATATATATATATATATATATATATATATATATAATATATATATATATATATATATATATATATATATATATCTATATATATATATATATATTGCTGTCGCGCTGGACATATCGAATGCTTTCGATAGAATCAGGCATAAAGCTTTGATTTCCACACTTCATTCTTTCGAAAACTATCCATCTCTCTGTAGTCTCCTCTCTGATTTCCTCTCCAGTCATTCTATAGCAGCTGTTGTAGACGGGCACCGTTCATCCATTAAATCTATTAATAATGGTATTCCTCAAGGATTTGTCCAATCAACAACACTTTTTCAGCTTTTCATAAATGACCTTCTCTCTGTTACTTCATCTCCTATCCACTCCTATGCTAATGGCTCGGCTTTCATTACTCTTTTCAATTTGAATGGTTCCCTTTCGAACAGCAGTTAATAAAACCAAGGAAAGTAGTCTTGGAGCAACTGACCTCTGATCTATCCCGCATTTCAAATTGGGAAGAGAAAATATGGTCATTTTCAATGCCACCAAAACTCAATTCTTCCATCTCTCTACTCGAAACAACCTCTACGCTACTATGATATCTTCTTCGAAAACACACAACTCCAACCTTCATCTCTCCTTAATATTCTTGGTGTTTCTTTTTCTCGTGATCTTTCTTTTAAGATCACATTACTTCTCTTTCTAAACAAGCTTCTTAGAGGTTAGGTGTTTTGAGGCGTTCATCAGAATTTCTTCACTCTACCTCAGTTGCTTTCTCTATATAGAAGTGTTGTTCGCTCATGTATGGAGTACGCTTCACACATCTGAGGTGGTCCACTCGTGCAGCTCTCCTTGAAAAGATGCGGTCTAGCGCTTTTCATCTTATCAACTCTCCTGCTCTCACTACTTCTCTCCAATCCCTTTCTGCCCGTCGAATTGTTGGGTCTGTCTCTCTATACTATGGCTATTAAAATGAACACTGCTCTTCTTGAATCTCTCTTCGCATACCTCCTTCATTGAGAATGGCTCGTGTTACACGTCTTTCCACACAGCCTCTTCCTTTCCTCTGTCCAACTCTCTGACCTCAGACTTAACCGCTATGCTCAATCTTACATGTACCGGTAAAGTCTGGAACACACTCCTTTCATTTATTTTCCCAACTTCCTATGACTTACACACACTTTCAAACCCTTTGTATTGGGAAATGTCAGTCTTTAATTTGAGTAGGTTTCAGATTTTCTTCCTAACTCTGGTAGAAATTTTAGTAGGCCTCTTGCATTTTGCGCACCAGAGGTGAAATAAAAATAAAAACAT
>SEYY01020530.1:42500-50000 GCA_009176605.1 Armadillidium nasatum | reverse complement strand
ATAAATACTAGTTAAATTTATCAAGGCATATGAAGATTTCAAAGACTCAGTCATAAGCTATATTAACTAAATATTTACAAACGACCAGGAATCTGTATTCAGGGCATCTAAGCTCTTCATTGTATGACCGAATAATATAGGAAAGATCTATGTACTATGGAAAATTAGAGACAAAATAATAAACTAATTTAAAAATTAAGCAACTCGTACAAATCTCTTTGAGTGTTTCGAAATTTCTAAAATCTTCAACATAAGTGTTTCGGAAAGGCAAGTTTGTCATCTAGTAATTTTGGTGTGAAGGGGGGGGGGGGTCCTACCTCAATAAATTTTGCCCTTTTCCGAAGAGGGAACCTTCACTACGCAAACTGCACTTGCTTGCCGTCATATCATCACAAAAGCTTCTCTAGAATGCGAAATTAAATATACATATTAAAAAACTCATCTGACAGCTAAAGCATTAAGTAGAAACTTCATATAGTTATGTTTTTGTTTTGTTTAATTTGTGACAGAGGATCTCGTTCGTTATAGGTATATATCGTACCTCCGAACAAGTAAAAAACAGCATTTAGTCCGAGGTGAGTTAGAGGAAAAAAACAAAATTCATTAATAGCTCTACAGTGCTCTTCAAAAGTTAATAAAAACTATGTTTATATATATATATATATTATATATATATATATATATATATATATATATTTATATATATAAACTATATATATAATATATATATATATATATATATATATATATATATATATATATATATATATATATATATATATATATATATATATATATAGTGTGTGTGTGTGTGTGTGTGTGTGTGTGTGTGTGTGTGTGTGTTTCCAAAATGAAAGTAAGATTCTTGTATTTTAACTGAAATGCTTCGTTTGCTGAAATATGTGAAATTAATAATATAAATAATGTTATATGGGTTACAAGTCGCTACACATAGTCGCCATATTGATTCAAGTAAATGCTCGAGTGCTTAACTAGATTGAGGTTGGTTGCGGAACGGTGTCCAACTGTGTCCAGAGCCTCGGTATCGTTCTAGATTAGACTGGCCTTGAGAGGTTTGTTCAGTGGACCGATAATGTTGAAGTTAGATATACACCGTTGATGATCGAGGATCTCCTAGAAGAAAAGACTCAAGAAAACCTGCAACGGAATAACCCCATTTGAAGGCATACGGAATTGTAAATCCTTGATAACCGTTTTGTGTTTTTAATTTTTTTAATTGTTTAATTAATAAAATGTCTAAGTCAATTCAATATTCAGAAAAATGGGGAAATACTGTCGGTTATCCGATTTCCAAAACAAGAAATCTGCAGACTACAAGCATTAAACGAAAAGCAGGAAGCAAGCTTCCCGTTTAATGCCTGCAGTTTCATCAATTTTCTTTAGAAGAGTGTTTAAACCCCCTAAAGTCCATCCTTTGTTAGGGAATTCATGTAATAATTTCATTCTCCCATACTTTTCTCTATTCGATAATGCTTAGTAAGGATTTTATCTTCTTCGCTAAAAGTCATTATCTCAAGAATATAAATTTCTGAAATAAAACAATGGAAATTAAGCTTTTTATATAGCTTGAAAAAAATCATCAAAAATCAACTGATAAAGGTAGAATTTTTACAATTTTCTCAAATATAAATAAACCATCAATTATGCTCTATCTAATTTTGAACTATCTACGTTGGATAATTATCGAGTTATTGATAATTTTAAAATGCATGTTTCTTTTTTTTTACCAGTGTATATATATATATATATATATATATATATATATATATATATATATATATATATATATATATATATATATATATATATATATATATATATATATATATATATATATATATATATATATATATATATATATATATATATATATATATATATATATATATATATATATATATATATATATATATATATATATATATATATATATATATATATATATATATATATATATATATATATATATATATATATATATATATATATATATATATATATATATATATATATATATATATATATATATATATATATATATATATATATATATATATATATATATATATATATATATATATATATATATCCCGAAATTTTTCCTTTGAACATTGAAAAGCAATAAATATTAAGAATAACTAAAAAACAATTTATTTTATCAAAGTTCCAATGCTAAACGAATATGACTCACCTAGTTGAAGCTCACTAAATTTCTCATAGATGAAAAATGAATGGCATCCAAGAAAATAAAATGATGCTGATAGTATGCTAGAATTAATTAAAACTGCATAATTGAAAGATCATTATCTAAGACAGAAAATGCAGAAAGACCTTTCTCTGCTTTAAAAAAATTCAAAATATGTAACAGAAATTTCGCAAGAAATATGAAATTGTTTGGTTAAGGGCGATGCCGGATATAAGAAAACTTCGCTTCATTGCTTGAAATTCGAACAAACAAAATCCAACTAAAGGAAAAGAGAAGTAAGATATGAAGATGGTTTAAAGGTGTTCTCTGCAATTATGAAGTAATATACAGTGTGAATTAATCTCTCTGAATTTGTAGTTACATAATTTCTTTAACTCTAATCCTACTGTATGTAAATGGAATTGAAGTGTAATTAGCTATATATATATATATATATATATATATATATATATATATATATATATATATATATATATATATATATATATATATATATATATATATATATATATATATATATATATATTCACACACGAGGGGATGTCAAAAATTATCCGCACCTCCGTCATAACTTTCATAAGGTTGGTCGCATTGTGTTAAGAGTTCACACGCTGGAAAGTAGTACTCCTGAGATAACTGGATTCAGATTCCTCGAAGCCAACCTGAAGAAAGTGCGGATAATTTTTTATTCGTATATTTTTTATATTTCTTTTATGCCTCTTCTGGTGAGCAAAGGCCAGAGACCTACCAATTTCCACCAGAGTAGGATAAACGTCAGAAATCTGGTCTCTAATGACCTACGTGACCCGATACACGGCGTTTAAAAGTTAATGGAAGTTGGGAAAACGGGTAAAGGGAGGATGTTCAAGACTTTATTAGTAGAGTACAGGTAATATTGAGCATACCGGTTCAGTCTGGGGTCGGAGAGTTCGACAGAGAAAGGATGAGACTGTGTAGAACAGCGGTTCCCAACCTTTTTTTCCTTCCGTACCCCTTCATAATGTTTTTATTTTGCGAGTACCTTCGTACACACACAAATCCATATATATATATATATATATATATATATATATATATATATATATATATATATATATATATATATATATATATATATATATATATATATATATATATATATATATATATATATATATATATAATTCTATAATCTATTCTTGAATTTTTTTCTTTAACATTCTTTTTTAATTAAGCCATATATTTTTTTGTGTACCCCTATCGATAGCAGGCGTACCCCAGGTTGGGAACCGCTGGTGTAGAAAGTAGAGTAGCACGATCCATTCTCAATGGAAGAGGTATGCGACGTTAGAGTTTAGAAGGTCAGTGTCTGTTGCAATAGCGAAGGTATAGAAAGAGTGACACAATAATTCAACAGTCAAAAAGAGATTGGAGAGAGTTAGTAAGAGCAAAAGAATTTATAAGACGTAAAGTCTTAGAATCAGCCTTTTCGAGAAAAGCTGTATGTGTGGAACCACCCCAGATGTGTGGAGCGTACTCCATACAGGGGCGAACAACTATCCTATAAAGAGCTAGTTTCCAAATCTTTCTGTTAAGGATAGATTTGAAAACTTTTGAAAGAACGGAATTTAAAGAAATTGTAAACTTATATATATATATTATATATATATATATATATATATATATATATATATATATATATATATATATATATATATTATATATATATATATATATATATATATATATATATATATATACTATATATATATATATATATATATATATATATATTTGAAAAAAAATTCTGATAATAATGTTTTATTTAGACTGCTATTTTTTTTTCGGTTTCAGAAGACATCAGATGCAAATTTATTATGTTGTAAAACTAATTTCCAATTTTACAAGTTTACTTTTACAGTAATTTTATGGTTTAGATAGACGTGTAACGTTTTTTAATATATATATATATATATATATATATATATATATAATATATATATATATATATATATATATATATATATATATATATATATATATATATATATATATATATATATATATATATATATATATATATATATATATATATATATATATATATATAATATATATATATATATATATATATATATATATATATATATATATATATATATATATATATATATATATATATATATATATATATATATATATATATATATATATATATATATATATATTATTTTTTATCTCCTCTGGTGGGCAAAGGCCGGAGCCCTGCCAAATTCCACCGGAGTTTGGAAAAAAAACTATCTTGATCAATGTACGTTGATATGTCCAGATACACGGCGTTTGAAAGTATGCAAGTTAAAGGAAGATGGGAAAACCGATAAAGGGAGAAAAGGAGTGTGTACCAGACTTTACCAGTAGAGTATATTGATTGACCATAGCGGTTAAGTCTGGGGTCGGAGAGTTGTACAGAGAAAGGATGAGACTGTGTAGAAAGTTTGTTCGCACGAGCTCCTCTCAATGGAGGAAAGTATGCGATGGGGATAGTTCTGAAGAGCAGTGAACGTTGTAATGGTGAGAGTGTAGAGAAAGTGACGCAATAATTCGACGGGCAGAAAGAGATTGGAGAGAGCTAATAAAAGCAGGAGGATTAATGAGACAAAAAGCTCTAGACTCAACCTTCTCAAGGAGAGATGTACAAGTGAATCCACCCCAGATGTGCGAAGCACACTCCATAAAGGGGCGAACAACATCCTTATAGAGAGCAAGCAACAGGGGTGGCGTGAAGTAATTCTGATGGCGCCTCAGAACACCCAACCTCTTAGAAGAATGTTTAGAAAGAGAAGTAATGTGATCTTTCCAAGAAAGATCACGAGAAAAGGATTCGTCGAGAATATTTAGGACATAAGATGGTTTGAGCTATGTATTTTCGAAGAAGACATCTTAGTTTTGCGGAAGATTGTGTCGAGTGAAGAGATGGAGGAACTGAGTTTTTGAGGCATTGAAAACAACCATGTTCTCTCTGCCCCAATTTGAAATTCGTGAAAAATGAAAGGTTAGTTTCTCCAAGGCTACTCTTCTCTAGTCAATAAACTGCTGTTGGGAGGGACGTCTTTCAAAGTGGAAGGATTAATGAAAGGTCGAGTCATCAGCATAGGAGTGGATAGGAGTTGAAATAATAGAGTAAATGTCATTAACGAAAGTCAAAAAAAGTGTTGGGGATAGGACAGAATCCTGAGGAACACCACTATTAATTGATTTAAAGGAAGAACGGTGGCGGTCTACAACAGCTGCTATAGAACGACTGGAAAGGAAATTAGAAAAAAAATCACAGATTGAAGGATAGATACCGGAAGGGGGAAGTTTAGAAATCAAAGCTTTGTGCCAGACTCTATCGAAGGTTTTCGATATGTCCAGCGCGAAAGCAATGGATTCACCGAAATGCCGAAGAGCGGAGGATCAAGAGTCAGAGAGAAGAGAAAGTAAATCACCAGTAGAGCGTTTCTTACGAAAGCCAAACTAACGATCAGAGATAAGGATTAGAAGAATCGAGAGGTTTCCAAATCTTCCTATTAAGGATAGATTCGAAAACTTTAGAGAGAACGGAGGTCAAAAAAATGTTACGATTGTTGGAGTGTTGAGAGGGGTTCCCCTTCTTCGGCACAGGCTGAATGAGCGAACGTTTCCAGCAAGAAGAGAAAGTTGAAGTAGAAAGATAAAGACGAAATAGTTTACAGAGGCAGGGTGCAAGCTCGGAAGAACAAGTTTTGAGAACCACAGGAGGAATGCCATTGGTACCATAAGCCTTCTTAGTATGAAACTCAGAGAAAGCAAAAATGACGTCTTTAGGAAAAAATAATTTTAGGCATAAATGAGTTCGAAGGGTGAACGGGGAAGTATAGCTCCGGAATCGTCTAAGGTTGAAATACAGGCAAAAGTTTAAGCGAAGACTTCAGACTTCTGGAGTTTGAAGAAGACGGTAATCCCTGAAGTCAACATCCCTGCGGCGGATAGCGCTAGAACAAGCAGAGTTAAACCAAGGTTTGTTAGGTTTAGATGAAGGGAAAGAAAATGGAATGTACGCCTCCATGCCAGAGAGAATCACCTCGGTAATGCGTTCTGCGCACTCTGAGGGACTCCTCCCACAGAAGCAACAATCATTCCACAGGAAATCAAAGAAGTACGACCGCAAGTCTGAACAACCTGCGTCACCGAAATGCCTCAAACGTTTCATTTTAATAGAAGGGGTTCTTTCCTGGGGAAGACTTGAAGAGATAGAAGAGGATAAAGAGATAAGATGGTGATCGGAGGAACCCAGAGGAGGAAAGAGTTTAGCACTATAAGGAGAAGGATTAGAAGTTAGAAAAAGGTCTAGAATGTTGGGTTCATCTCCAAGACGATCAGGAGATACGAGTATGGAGCTGCACCAACTCCTCAAGGTCATTTTGGATAGTGAAATGGAAAGCACGTTCACCATCTGTATCATGAGAACTAGGAGAAAATCATTGGTGGAGGTGAACATTGAAATCACTTACTTTGATGATTTCAGAGAAGGAAAAAGAAGAGAGAATGTGCTCTATTTTGGAGTTTAAATAGTCGAAGAATTTAGGATAGTCATTAGAATTAGGAGATAACTTAAACAGAACAAATAAATTTAGTCGTAGAATGGCGAGAGAACCTGAGGCCATAAGGTGGAAAATTAGGAAGACTCCAAATGAAGCTATACCCAAAACTTCGATAGACAAAATAGTCGACAGGTCAAACTGTCGACACTTTTGTAAAAAATCTATCGATCGCTTTTCTTTTCAGTTTGAACTGTCTAGGATTTGACCATGCGTTAAAAAATTGTGTCGACTGTTTAAACTGCATCGTATGTTTTTAAATATAGAAAGAATCGATATGTAACCTTTTTTTGATTTTCATTATTATAATAACTATAAATATATTATTTTAATTTTTATATAATATTTTAGTAAGTACATGGCACACCAAAATTTGTCTCCAGGGGGCTCCGCTCCCATACCCTCTGACCCGTGAGTGGTGATGATATATATATCTATCGATTAACCGATATCGATTTGAATCGATGGACGAGTTGTAAAAAAATTTGTTGTCGGCCCTTTGACCTTACCAAAACAAGTTGTATGCGTTTTGGACGAGTGACAAAATTTTGTTAGTGGCATGTCGTCCTTTTAACCTGTCGAATATTTTCAATGTAGAGCCTGCTCCGTGTAGAAGAAGGTGGAGATGATTGCGAATGGGAGCGAACCGTTGGGCACCGGGATGAGGTGGGAAAT
>SEYY01020530.1:35000-37500 GCA_009176605.1 Armadillidium nasatum | reverse complement strand
AAACCTTTCTATTATTTTGGCTTTTCTTAATATAAATTTTGCAAATTGTTTGCCTCTAAATTTCTCTTTCTTTGATGGTATCATTCAATTAGGACTATTTTCTAATTCAGTATTTCTCTTCTTTCTAACTGGAATGTAAATTCGTTATCAGTCTTTTCCGGTAAACTTTCTGTTCATATTCTAATAGTTTTTATACTTTATTTTTTCCTTGAATTGAAAATACACTTACAGAAATTTTATCCATTACTTTATCTTTACCTAAAATTTCATTATTAATATTATTATTATTATTATTATATTATTATTATTATTATTATTATTATTATTATTATTATTATTTTTTATTATTATCATTACTATTATCATTATTATTGATATATTTTGATTCTATTTGATTATCACTTTTTTTATTTTTTAATCAAAATATTTAAAATCATACAATTTGAAAGAAATAAATTGAAGATTTTCCCGTTTTTTCCATAAGCCAAAAAAAAAAAAAATAAAAAAAAATAAAATTTCTTTTTAATAAATACTTTTCAAATTTTTTCTTCTTCTTTGTAAAGTTTATTTATACATATCCATAATAAAATTTATATTTGAAGCTAATTTAACGACTTTAGTTTTGTCTTTTCCTGGAAAGGAAAAAGTAAATAAAATAAATGCAACATCCATTAGAAAGATATATTTTCGCATGATTCATTGTGTACCACTATAATTCGAAGAGATGTTAGCAAATTCCTTTTATGACTTTCAGTTTCCTTGGGACTTTTCTTTATAGGCATTCAAAAGTTCAAGAAAACAGACAATATGTTTAACTTTATTAATAGTTTTACTACTATCTAGTAAATGATGATGATTATTATTATTATTATTATTATTATTATTATTATTATTATTATTATTATTATTATTATTATTATTATTATTATTATTATTATTATTATTATTATTATTATTATTATTATTATTATTATTATTATTATTATTATTATTTTATTTTCACTAGCAAAGCAAGAAAAAAGAATAACATAAATTACTTTTTTAATTAGTTTGTTGTAGAGAATCTGTTGTTTCTTCTTCTTACATCAGGAAATTAAAAAGACTCTTCAGGATCACTTAGATACAAATACGTAAATGGCTGCAAAATAATTTACATCACGAAATGCCTTCTTTGCAACTGTTCATTTCGATTCCTGAGATCAAAAGAGTACTGTTCATTTTTCTTCATTTTTCATAATCAGTGAATGTTATCAGGATTTTTCAAATTCATTTCAATCTCAACAAGATTTTCAAACTTTTTTTTTTTTTTACCTAACTAGATATGCAACAAATATAAAAGTTCTGGTAATTGAAAATAAAATACTGTAACTTTGTTTCATTAGTATTTGATTCTTCTGAACTTAAGCTTTCTACAATATTTAAGATTCTTTTGAATATTAAAGAAAATTAATATATATATATATAAAGGAGCTATTTTAAGCTGTGTTAGAGAAAACTTTATAATTATTAATTATATTAAATTAACTAACAAGAACTTAATTATAATATTTATTTCATTTATTTATAAGGAGATATACCACCTCTCTCCCCCACTAGAAGCACAGGCTAACAAAGTAAATTTCTCTTGATTTAGTTAAACTAAATATGTGCTCTTTTAAAAAAGTAAATCTTGTAATGTTCATCCTGAGGTGTTTTGTACAGATAGAGCTTATGCATGTTTTGGATAGATTCTAAAGGTTATGTATTATTAAAATTATGATTCAGAATACTCCAAAATATGTAAAATCCTCGTTCGTTTGCCAAATGATGGTGTTTTAACAGTACTGGATTTTTGAATCAGTTAATTGTAAGCTCTTGTGGACGAACGATTTGTTACATCATTATCGTCAATATGACTTCTGTTCAAAAAAATGTTATTTCAGCTCAAGTTTCAGCTTTGTTACTAAAACTAAAAATATCAGGCCTATTTTAAAGTTAACCTTAGAGTTCCTAATAAGTTTTGGCCTCCTCACGTTTTTTTATAAGATGCTCATAGAAAATCTGTGACAATAGACAGATAAAACCAACAAAAATTTTCCATTTGTATTGTATGGCGAATGCTGGAAAAACATCCAGATGATGGTTACTTTGACCTTATGAAAACTAAAACGGCAAGCAACAACAAAACTACAACATGTTAATTTTGGCAATCAGACTAGTTATTATTGTTATTATTATTCTTGCCATTAGGTAAAATTCTTGCCCCTATATTTGCAGAGTTTCTAATACCCACATATGAATGCAGGGAAAAGTACTTGATGATTTTAAATTTGTGACACTTCAGAGATTTAAATCAGTTTGAACTAGATGATATAATTGTTATTTCAATCTTTCAAACACAGAATTAATAACTTCAAGATTGTATTTCATACCTGAACAAAAATACATTTTATAGACTCACTGATATAAAAAGAAACAGTGAAAGTGAGTTTTTCTTTCATAATATTAATGAAGCACTTCC
>SEYY01020530.1:27500-30000 GCA_009176605.1 Armadillidium nasatum | reverse complement strand
AATAATAATAATAATAATAATAATAATAATAATAATAATAATAATAAACAAACATATAAATTTTTATTAAAATTAAATAAAAATCTTCCTAAAATACTGTTTATAATGTTTGTTGTTTGATTTTGTTTGTAACCTCTTTTAAATAACAACCAATCCTAATTTTGGCATAAACATCATAAAATAAAAAATTTAAAAGAAAAAAAAAAAACAACTTAAAAATTTGATTGTTTAAGTTTAAGCACAAATTTTTTTATTTTTATTTTTTTTTTTTTTAATCTAAAATTTAATTTCTTTATTATTAAATATATTTTTGTTGGCGATTCTCACGATTTTTCTCTGCTATTTAGAGCACGTGGCCGGGTTACTAAACATTTCTCCCCCTGCGACATTCTTGCAAGATTACAGGAACGGAAGTTAAATAATAAAATTGTAATCTGTTATTAATCTCTATTGCTTAATGAGTAAGTAAAAAAATTGGAGTCAGATGGATTTCTAAGCTTATTTTTTTATTTATTCCTTGGACCTGCTTTTTTTTTATTGTTATTATTTATTATTATTCTTAATGTCATTAACGTTATTTCTGCATGTGGTGTCGCAAGGGGAAGGAAGACGGTCACAGTTGTGCATCAGGTAGTTTTACATTACTAATATTACTTTTCAGGCCTTGATGCCCCAAACTCTACGACTAATGGTACATCTAAAGGCAGTGATAAACCCTCAAATAAAATAACTGGATTCTAGGCTTCGATTAACCCTCATCTACAACAAATATTTCAAGGTGACCCTATCCCAATTGCCGCCACTGCTACAACTCTTCCCCACGCATATTTACAAGCACAACAATAAACTCCCTTATACATCTGATACTTCATAACAACTGCCTTTACGAACAACCAATGCCGGATGGATGAAGAAGATGTTACGTATGTGTCCATATTTAAACTTAGACACCTTTATATGATCATAGAGTTCATAAAACATCTATTATATATATTTAGATTTAGCAGGCATAGTACAGTTTATCAAAGATTTTCGTGATATTGAGTTTTATGAAGTAGGTATAGAATATAATATTTCTCAAATCAAAATGTTTTTTTTATATTTTTTTTTATAGATGTCTTTTTTTTTAAATGTATTTCTCTAAATGTTTTAATTTTAATTTGTTATTGTTACCTGTTAATTGCATTTAGATTTCTAGTTCCTTTTTATGTGGTAACTTTATGAATCATTGATTCGTTTATTGATAGATATATTAGAATATACACTCAGAATGGTTTTAAAGAATAGAATATATATATATAGATAAAGTTAAAAATATTTTTGTTGTGTCAGTGTTAAAAGTACTTACAAAGGCAAGAGGTAAGGTTTTTGTTATTATACACATATACTAATGAGACATTATATAAATATATATATATATATATATATATATATATATATATATATATATATATATATATATATATATATATATATATATTATATATATATATAAATTAATATGTATGAGAGGAAAATTATTATGTTTGAAATCTGATTATTTTATTAATTTTTTTCCTGCAGTCGGAATGGGATTATCAGTCTCACTTAACCCAAATGGTGTTGGTTTAGAAACAGCGCTTAAGGCTCCACTCCTCTCGCAAGTCAGTGGAGGACCGAATGCTCCTCTTCAACCTCTCCTTCCGGCTGCCACCTTAGCGCAGGTCGCCTTAGGTCAACCACCTCCGATTCCCAATTGGACTGGTCAACTTCTTCTACAACAGCAGCAACAACTACAACAGCAGCAGCAACTGCAACAACAACAACAACAACAACAACAACAGCAACTACAGCAACATAATCAACAGCAACAGCAGCAGTTGCAACCACAGAACAAAGAAGTTAGGGAAGGAAGAAAAGAAACCCAAGAGCAGTCGCAGCACCAACAACAATTGCAGCAAGAAATATTCTCTATTAGAGATTCAGGATCTAATTCTTCCTCACTCTCCCTCTAACACATGCGCTGTTGGTGCAGGAGGCTGCGCATCATCCTATGGCCTTATTCCGAGTACTGTTTAAGAAATAAAAAAAAAGTCTTCATAAGATTCTTTGTGGCTTCTTTAAAGTCTTGTTCTGTATTTAAATAAAAAAAAAAACTTTTTTCATTTAACTAACTTTTAAACATTTCATTTTAATAACTGAATCAAGCATTATTTTTCAATTATTTAATTTATCTAAAAGTGAAATCAACATATCCAAACATTATTTCGATTCTTCATATAAAAAAAATTTCAAACATATGGATGATATTTTACGAAATAAGACGCATTCTTTCTTAACATCGACATGGCAAAAATGTTATTCAGTACTTTACTACTGACAACCAGAAAATATATCTTTATGAACTATTTAACTAATCGACATTTAAAATACTTTATTTAATAAAAAGTATTGTTCTAGCAGTGGCCGCAAATTTTCAAATCTAAGACAAATTGATCTATAATTTCAAGGATTCTAATAA
>SEYY01020530.1:0-2500 GCA_009176605.1 Armadillidium nasatum | reverse complement strand
ACCTTTCCCACTCTCGTGGGGTGGTGCCCGTCACAGTTCGTTTACACCCCCACATCCACACTATCTCCCTTCCCCCTCACCAATGCCCTCCATCTCACTCTGTCCTCCGTGACTCTCCTACCTTCGTCCACAAAACCTTCCCCTCCATAATCTCCCCTACCCTTCCCCCTTCCTCCCTCTACCTCGGATCTCATCACTCTACCCACCATCCTATTCTCATCCATTCTACAATATGCCCAAACAATCTTAATACACCCTCTTCCACTCTGCCTACTATTCCCCTCTTCCATCCACACATCTCTCTTATTCTTTCATTCCTGATTCTATCTACCCTCCTTAACCCACACATAGCCCTCAGTCCTTTCATTTCAAAAACTTCTAATCTTTTCCTAATCTGAGCATTCATCACCCATAAATTGCAGATGGCAGACTCATACTCTCAAACATTCTTACCTTTATTTCCTTTGATATTCTCCCCTTCTTCCAAACTTCCCTCAGTCCCCCCATCACTCTCATTCCTTCAATCACTCTTCTTTATTTCCCCATCCATTTCCCCTTTTCCCTCCACTAGCATTCCCAGATATTTAAACTCTTCTACCTCCTCAAATTTCTCTCCCCCACCTTGACACCCCCATTCCTCCCCTCTTATTGCCTCACCTTGCTCCCAATCCTCATCACTTTACCTTTGATGAGTTTACCCTTAATCCCTTAGACACACATTCCCTCACAAAATCTTTCACCAACATTCTCAGCTTATCCCCAGATTCTGCAACTAAGACCGCATCATCCGCAAACAACAAGACATTTACCTCCCATTTCTCCTCTCTACTTCTCAACCTAATACCCTTCCCTTCCCTCTTCATCCCCTAACAACACCATCCATTAGCACATTAAACAACACGGAGACTTAACACACCCCCTGCCTCAGTCCAACTCCCACGTTAAACCATTCAGTCAGTTCTCTCTCACCCTCACCCTCGCTCTACAGTTCTCAAAAAATGATTTAATTCATTCAATAATCTACCTCTCACTCCCCCTTCTTATAGAACCTCAAACAATTTCCTCTACAAACTCTATCATGCGCTTTCCAAATCCATAAACCATACATACCCCACTCTATCTTCTCACTCATAGCTTACAAAAGCCTCCATTTTGTTTTAACCATATTTTCCAACTCTCATTCCACCACTCACTCCCCTTTCTTCTACCATTACCTATTTTTTTTACCCCACACACACTTCTCGCAACTTCCACCAATGCTCCCTTCAGTTTACCCACTCTCCTCCCCCCTTCCCCTTACCTCCCACTCTCCCTTATCCCTCTTGTGTATTTCCTCTCTTCTCCTCATCTTCTAACCTCTCCACCCTACTATCTCCACCACCCTCCTTCTTCCTCCCACTTTCTCCCAACCTCCTTTAGCTTTATTTTCGCCACACCAAATAATGGTCCGAAATACCCATAGCAGTTCCCCTCAGCACGTTGACATCCAACAACCTATTCCTCCATTCCCACTCACACACACAAAAATCCAACAATCCCCTTTGTCCATTCACACCACTCACCCAGGTATATTTAATTTTCTTTCTTTTCAAAATATTATATAATATATATATATATAATATATATATATATATATATATATATATATATATATATATATATATATATATATATATATAATATATATATATATATATATATATATATATATATATTATGTCAAAAATTTACATTAATTTTTAAAAATTCAAATTTATTTTTTACTTCATTTCAATCATTTTGTTACTGTTCTATACAAAAAAATATATTGCATTTTTCATTATTCATTAGTCATTTCACCTATTGATTCATTATTTAATAAAAAACCAAAAAAAACAAAATAACCAAAAAAAACTGGTTTTTATTGGTTTATTTAAAAAACCCATTGGTTTTTGGTTTTTTAAAAAAAACCATGGTTTTTTTCTACCCTGATATATATATATATAATAGCATAAAATAATCACAGGGCTGCAATGTTAGATTGTTTAGCAAGTTAGCTATTATTTGAAATTTATTAATTATTTCGTATTTAAAATAAAGCTAAAATTTTAAATATTATTATTGTTATGAGTAATATTATTTTTGTTATTATAATTATTATTATTATTATTACGTTTGTAATATTATGTAATAAATTGGTAAAAAATAATTCTAAATTCATTTGACAACACTTGAACGTTTGTTTGGTTAGTTCCATAAATTAAATCTAAGTAATGTATGTTTTAATAAGTCTGCTCTAATCAATTATTTTAATAAAAATTAATTAGAAAGATAATGAAGGTGTTTAAATGAAAAGGTTTTAAAATTATGTTAAAATGGCAATTAATTTTAAATGATAACTTTTATTAAGAAAAAGAAAAAAAATGATTAAAAGTAATTAATTTATGAGGTAGATTAACAAAAACAGATAAAAATATAAGTAGAGCAAAGTAGAAAGAATATGTTAGTGTGTGTGTGTGTG
>SEYY01020528.1:145000-155000 GCA_009176605.1 Armadillidium nasatum | reverse complement strand
ACCAGTTCATCCACATGCATAATAATAATAATAATATTAGAAACATAAAGTCCAAATTTGTTCCCAACTTACAATCCGAAATTTCATCAATTAATTCATTAATACATATAAACAAAAGGAGAGAAAATAATAAACCTCCTTGTCTCACTCCATTTCTAATCTGCCAAAAATTCAGAAGAAAAAAAACTATTCTTATATTTTATACAAGCTGACTGATTTTCATACATTTTAACTACAATATTTAAAAGAAAATTAGGAACCTTTATATCAGTACTAGGGATGGAGCGATACCAAAATTTTTACCGATACCGATACCGATACCTAAAAATTCCCCGAAGCCGATACCCGATACCGGATACCTGAAAATATGCCGATACTTGCCGATACTACTACCGATACCACTACCGATACCGATACTTTACTCCTATACAAATTTTTTGCCGATACCGATACCGATACCGATGTATCGGAAAATATGCCGATACTTGCCGATACCGATACCGATACTTCACTCCATCCCTAAGAATCAGTACATTATATAACTAAGATTTTATGATTCATTTCATCAAACGCCTTGGTCAAATCCAAAAAAGCTGCTTGGACCCTTGAACCATTATTTATATTTTTTGCAATTGTTTCTTTTAACGTAACAATAGCAGTTGTTGTAGAGTACTTTGGTCTAAAACCATGTTGTCTGCCATTAATGATGCATAGTCCCTTGTCCTATTAAAAATACCATATTCGAGCATCTTAAAAAATATTGACGACATCATAACCGGTCTGTAATTATCAATATCATTCAAAGTTTCCAAATTGATCCTTTATAATTAGCGTAATTGTGCCACTTAACAGAGGCACATGATTATGCATAATACATCCGTTTAAAAATCTACTTATCATTTTATACAGTTCTTCTGTTCCAAACTTAATATGAAACAAGTGAACGTCATCTGGCCCAAATGATGGTTTCATATTCTGTAAAATCTCCTTAATTTAACTTGTACTGAACAAATTATATACCTCTATCCAGTTTACTTCTTTAATCCATACATCCTCATCGGACTGACAAAATCTATCATTTAGCACATTTTTTATATTTTTCAGCGAATTACTCAGCAATATTCTTCTCATCCTTTTCATTTTCGATAATTGCTGCATAATTTAGTTTATTGTTCTTTTTTTCCCAATTTGATGCGAGAAAATCTTCATGTTTCTCTTTTTAAAACTATCAAATAATTTTTTATCCCGAAATTCATTTTCATTTGCACTACTCTTTTTTAATTCAAATTTAAATTTAGCTCTTGTTATTATCTCTTCTGCCCTAATTCTCTCTTTTTTTTTACCATTATTATTATATTATTATTATTATTATTATTATTATTATTATTATTATTATTATTATTATTATTATAGATACCTAGATAGATAGATACATATATGCATACACACATACATACATACATACATACATACATACATACATACATACATACATACATACATACATACATACATACATACATACATACATACATACATACATACATACATACATACATACATACATACATACATAATTAAATAGATTTATAGATAGATAGATAGGTGGACAGATAGAATGAATTGTCCTTTGAAAAAAAAATTTAGCATATTCATCTTCCGGATTTCTTACTCTAGCAATGCTCATATTTCTGGTATTTTATATAAAGAAAAACTCAGTGAGTAATCTTAAATCAAGTTTGTGATTGATGGCTAAAAACTCATTCATCTTTCAACTTAAAATTATAATTATTCTCACTTCAATAATATGCATAGAGCACAATTGGCTTCATCCGTTCTGATTCCTTAATAATATAAAATTACCTTCTCATATATAAAAAAATATTTTAAAAGAACAATTCCTTCTCCAGAAGCTCTTGTTGACTGGTTATAATGACACATCACGTGACCTCTCCGGTCGCCTTCGTAAGTTTTTTTTTTTTTTTTTTTTTTTTTTTTTTTTTTTTTTCTCAATTGTTACCTGAAGAGAAATCTAGTTTAGGTTTTGAAAGCTTGGGACTAATTTATATTATATATATATATATATATATATAGTATATATATATATATATATATATATATATATATATATATATATATATATATATATATATATATATATATATATATATATATATATATATATATATATATATATATATATATATATATATATATATATATATATATATATATATATATATATATGCAAACATATTTACTTGTTTTCAAATCTTGCTGAGTAGATGCTTAATGTAATATATTATTAGTAGAGATTAAAGATTATATTATAATTCACATAATAATAATAATATATGAAATATATAAAATAATTTAAAAAGAAAATTTAATAAGCTCTCCTTATCTTTATAAATAAATTATCAAAAATAATTTCATGCTAAAATTTCATTGAAGTAGAAGATATAAATTCTGTTTTAAATGAATTTATTTTAAACATTGAATGAAGGAAATTGGAATAAGTTTATCTTCCTAATTAGGAAGATTATTGATATAAAAATGACTCTGATATGTCTTTTCCATTTTCGGGGTTAGAGAATTTTATGCTAGATTAATGTTATATAATATTAATCTCTCTCTTGCTTTCTTTCTTTATATGCATATCTCTTTTCTATTATCAATCTATCTATCCATCTATTCTAATAATAATAATGGCAATATTGTTAAAAAAAAAGAGGGAATTAGAGTCGATGAGGTGAGGAGAACAAGAGCTTAAATTTAAATATGAATTAAAAAAAAAAAGAGTAAAGTTAATGAAAATGAATTTCGGGATAAAAAAAATTTTTTTTATAGTTTTAATAAAAAGAGAAACATGAAGAGTTTATGGCGTCAAATTGGGGGGGAAAAAAAATAAGCTAAATTATGCTGCAATTATCGAAAATGAAGCGGATGAGAAGAAAATTGCTGAGTAATTCGCTGAAAAATATAAAAATGTGCTAAATGATAGATGAGGATGTATGGAAGAAAGAGTAAACTGAATAAAGGTATATAACTTGTTCAGCACAAGTGAAATTAAGGAGATTTTACAGAATATGAAACCATCATTGGAGCCAGATGCCGTTCACTTGTTTCATATTAAGTTTGGAACAGAAGAACTGTATAAAATGATAACTAGATTTTTAAACTGATGTATTATGCATAATCATGTGCCTCTAAAAATGCTAAATGACACAATTACGTCAATTATAAAGGATCAATTTAGAAACTTGAATGATATTGAATAATTACAGACCGGTTATGATGTCCTCAATATTTTTTAAGATGCTCGAATATGGAATTTTAAATATGACAGAGAACTATGTGATTATTAATGACAGACAACATGGTTTTAGATCAAAGTACTCTACAACAACTGCTACTCTTACGTTTCCTTAAAAAGATGGAAAACAACGACGACTTTCCGTTGGCAAAGACGAATTTCAAACACCTTTGGTGAAGTAAAGGCCTGATTCATCCAGAACTATTTTCTTTTTTATCCTAAATTATTTTATTGTTTAAGCTTGTGTCTTTGTTAATTTCGTTTCTTCTTTGTTATTTACACATATACATATATATATATATATATATATATATATATATATATATATATATATATATAATATATATATATATATATATATATATATATATATATATATATATATATATATATATATATATATATATATATATATATATATATATATATATATATATATATATATTATATATATATATATATATATATATATATATATATATATATATATATATATATTATATATATATATATATATATATATATATATATATATATATATATATATATATATATATATATATATATATATATATATATATATATATATATATATATATATATATATATATATATATATATATATATATATATATATTTATATATAATATTATAAATATATACTTTATATACTTTTCATTCAAATTTAAAAACTAATTTTCATATTTTTTGAACTTCCCCTCCTTCATAATCTGCTTTTGTTTTCTAATATTTCTATCCCCGTATTTTCCAACTTCTTTTTTTCTCTAAATCCTCATCATTTAAAACAACCTTAATAATTACCTTCTTTATTTAATATATCTTTTTCAACATTGTTCTTAACTTGCTGATCTGCACCTATTTTTTATTCCAGTGTTCGCATATCCTTTTTTACGTTTATTTGCGGAATATTTATCTATATTATATATATATATATATATATATATATATATATATATATTATATATATATATATATATATATATATATATATATATATATATATATATATATATATATATATATATATATATATATATATATATATATTCATAAAAAGGGAGAAAGAGAGAGAGAGAAGGATAGAACACTAATCTAGCATAAAATTATAAAACCCAGCAATTGGAAAAGACTTATCAAAGCCATTATTATATCGATAATCTTCCTAATTACGAAGATATACGTATTTTCTTTACTAAGGTGAAGGATGAAGGATAATACGTAGAAAAAGTGAACAAATCACAGCTGACAGATAAAACATAACACAAAAGACTTAACAACTGAGGTTTGAAACACCTTCAACGCAAATTACACAACAACTGAAGTTTGAAACACTACTTCAACGCAAAGAAATAAACTGGGGTTTGAAACACTAATTCAACGCAAATTACACAACAACTGAGGTTTGAAACACTCCTTCAACGCAAAGGACTAAACTGGGGTTTGAAACTCTCCTTCAACGCAGACTAAACTGCGGTTTGAAACACTCCTTCCCAAAAAGAGAGAGTTAAACACAGCGTTCTTATATAGAAGAAAAACTTTCCTCAGCTTTTGTATTTCCATCTATTTTGATTTTCCTTTTTTTTTCATTTTGAATCTTGTGGTTTTTGATGCTTTTATTTTTGTCCCTCTTCATTACTAGAATCAGTATAATAATAATAATAATAATAATAATAATAATAATAATAATAATAATAATAATAATAATAATAATAATAATAATAATAATAATAATAATATTAATAATATATAGTAATAATAATTGTAATAATAATAATATTATTATTAATATTATTATTATGATAATTATTATCTTGGTGCTTGTGAGTCTCACAAGAGACGTTTGTTCGGTTTTTAATTTGTTCTTTTCTTGCTTGTTTTTGAGAACAAATTTATCTGCGATTTGTCTGCGACATTCGTGCCGTATACTTGTTACAATCTTCTATATTACTGTAATATATGAATTATCAAATAATATTTAACCACCACTCATGGGTCGGAAGGTACAGGTGGTAGATCTCCCCTTAGATAAACACTATCCTGTCTGCTTCAGATTCTTTTTTCAATATTTTGCAATTGCAGATCACTCCGCTCAAATTGACCTCACGCTCTTTTCTGGACAACCCATCGAAATTTGACCTCAAGTTGGAGGAAGGGGTCTCTAGGAGGCCTATATATATATATATATATATATATATATATATATATATATATATATATATATATATATATATATATATATATTATATATATATATATATATATATATATATATATATTTATATATTAAAATCGAAGTTTAAAAAAAACTAATGAATATAAATTTATGATATATATAAATATATATAATATATATATATATATATATATATATATATATATATATATATATATATATATATATATATATATATATATATATATATATATATATATATATATATATATATATATATATATATATATATATATATATATATATATATATATATATATATATATATATATATATATATATATATATATATATATATATATATATATATATATATATAATCCACTTAAAACCGAAAAAAAAAAAAGTAATGAAAATAAATTATGATTTTATTAAAAAAAAAATCTTTCTTTCTGTAAAATAAAATCAAAGTTTTATGAAAAGAGAAAAGAGAGACCCTTGAGAGGAGGAGCTCAACTTAAATGGTATTCAAGCCTTTTTGAGTTTCTCTATGACAAGAAGAACAAGACTAATTGCTTGTCATTTCTTTGATTCAAAGCGTTTCTACAAATCTAATTCCTAATCTCTCTCTTATATATATATATATATATATATATATATATATATATATATATATATATATATATATATATATATATATAATATAATATTACTCGTATATTATTTCTATTTATTTGTTCAGATAGAGTTACTATTATTAATTTATTTGTTTATTATTTTGTTTGTTTATTTAGATAGACTTTATTATTAACTCTTCTGCTAGTGTTGTTTGTTATATATAAATTAGCATGTGTATGTGTAGGTATGTATATATATATATATATATATATATATATATATATATATATATATATATATATATATATATATATATATATATATATATATATATATATATATATATATATATATATATATATATATATATATATATATATATATATATATATATATATTATATATATATATATATAATATATATATATATATATATATATATATATATATATAAAATAAAATAAAAAAAAAAAAAAAAAAATTTTTTTTTTTGTTTTTTGTTTTATAAGTATAAATTTGGTATGGTATGTAACGCAGGTAGGAGCTGCGAGGAGAGGGCTTAACCCTCCAGTGGGGGAGAACCTATACTATCGGGCATGAGAGAATGATAGTTAAAAAGGTTTTCAGTGATATGTAAAATTGATGCGAGTGATTTTGATGCGGGTGCAAATATATGTCTATTAGAGGATTTAAACGCGAGGGTTGGTGTGGACAGGGGCAGATGAGTGGTGGGACCGTTTGGGATGGAGGACAGAAATATAAATGGGGAGAATCTAGTGGAAATATTTGTGGCGAATAGATTAATAATAGGGAATGGAGTAGAGGAAGGTTACCAAGGGACGTGAAGGTGAGAATGCTTGAGGGAAGTTGTATACATGCGGTTATGTATGGTAGTGAATTATGGATGTTGAACGCTAGGAAGAGAGAAAAAAAATGGAAGTTTTCGAAATGAAAAGTCTGAGAGCGGTTTGTAGTGTTGGTAGAGGGGATAGAGTCAGTAAATGTTGGAATAAAGCAAATGTGAGGGTGGAGAGGAGTATGATTGAAAGAGCTAAACAGAGTATTCTGAGATGGTTTGGACATGTTTATAGGATGAATGAAGAGAGAATGGCTAAAAAGGTATTTGTGTCAGAAGTGAAGGGTGTGAGAGATAGGGAGAGACCGAGGGAAATTTGGATGAGTAGTGTCAAGGAGTTTTAAGGGATAGAGGATTGAACTGGGAGGAGGGTGTGCAGCTGACGGTAGTTAGAAATGAACGGAAAAGTTTGGTCAAGGGGTGAGTGTTTGAACGGATGTGGGAAAAGTTGTATATATATATATATATATATATATATATATATATATATATATATATATATATATATATATATATATATATATATATATATATATATATATATATATATATATATATACTGTATAATAAAGGATTTTATTTAATAATTACGAATGGGTCCATTTGAGGGTTTTAATATTCATTTAAGGTGGAAATAAGAACAGATGCGTTTCACAACAGTCTCCGAATTAAATCGGAAGCCCCAAGCCCCAAAAGAGAACTCGGAAGCCATATGCGCGCTTAACCAAATTACTTTTCGCGGGTAAAAAAAAAAAAAAATGGTGCGAAAGAATGAGGAAAAAAGGACGGACAGGAAAAAAGCGCGGAAAAAAGAGACACCATTTTCGAAGGAGAAAAAAAAAAGGCGCAAAAATTGTAAAATCGATATAGAATAAGGCTACCAAAATGATGCTGAACAGATACGAAACTCAACACCATGGCATGGCTTTCTTACCAATAAAATGCTAACGATAAAAAGGTTATTAAGAAATATATATATATATATATATATATATATATATATATATATATATATATATATATATATATATATATATATATATATATATATATATATATATATATATATATATATATATATATATATATATATATTACAGCAGTTGATTTAATCAATTTTATAAGAGGCTTACGGTAAATAGAGAAATTTCAACACAAAATTTAGCTATAAAGAGGAGAATATTCGGTGAATGGCTATTTTTAATGTAATAGTATATATATATATATATATATATATATATATATATATATATATATATATATATATATATATATATATATATATATATATATATATATATATAATATATATATATATATATAATTCCAGACTCAGGTTAAAGGCCGATATGATCGATGAACGAAGTTTGAGCGTTCAAATTAAAATAAAAAGAAATAGAAAGAAGATTCCACTCCTACGGGAAGTTTCACTACCTCGCGAATCCTTTAGAATACCACGTGACTTTGGTAAAGGTTCCACCAAACGTTCTGTATTCAACTGTAATATATATATATATATATATATATATATATATATATATATATATATATATATATATATATATATATATATATATATATATATATATATATATATATATATATATATATATATATATATATATATATATATATATATATATATATATACTGCAATATGTGTGTGTGTGTGTGTGCAGTCTGGAAAAAAATATGCCGAGTCAGTTTATTTCTAAATGCGCAGCGCATTGGTGAACATAAAATTACTATTAGCTATTCATTTGGCAATCATCTCTCCCCTCGAATTTTTTTCCCCTTTTCAACCGGATACTAATAGTTCTCACTTTGGTATTGAGCACTTGTTTGAGATGTCTAGAAGACAAATAGGCCTCAAAGGAACAGAGGCCGAATGGATTCTTTTGTGTCTAAAACGTTTTAAGCATTTATCGCAGTCGAAAAGGGAACTTGAAAATGCTCCTCTGTGTGTGTGTGTGTGTGTGTGTGTGTGTGTGTGTGTGTGTGTGTGTGTGTGTGTGTGTGTGTGTGTGTGTTTGCGAGGAAAAAAATAGTTCTGGGTATTGTGAGATTTAATCAATCCTTATATGAGGCTTATGGGAGTTATAGTGATTTATTTCTTCACAAGATTTAACTGTAGAGAGAAAACGATTTAATAAATGTAAATTCGTAAAAACTATAAACTATATATATATATATATATATATATATATATATATATATATATATATATATATATATATATATATATATATATATATATATATATATATATATATATATATATATATATATATATATATATATATATATATATATATATATATTATTATTATATATTATTTATATATTATATATATATTTAATATTTATTATTTTTAATTTTATTTATTATTATTATTTTATTTTTTTTTTTTTTTTCACATTTTACGGGCATTGCCCTATTCGAGCTTTTGTATATATCAACACGTGAGTTAATCACTCTACCGTTTGATCCACGGTTGAGTAAAGTATTTCTTATGATTTTTAATGTTATTTAAATTCTTGATTCTTGTGACGTCACTTAAATGCTTAATTCTTGTGATGTCATTTAAATCCTTTATTCTTGTGATGTCGATTAAATCCTTAATTCTTGTGACGTCATTTAAATCCTCAATTCTTGTGACGTTATTTAAATCCTTAATTTTTGTGACGTCATTTAAATCCTCAATTCTAGTGACGTCACTTAAATCCTTAATTCTTGTGTGACGTCATTTAAATCCTCAATTCTTGTGACGTCATTTAAATCCTCGATTCTTGTGACGTCATTTAAATCCTCAATTCTTGTGACGTCCTACCTTCCATTGAACCGAAACAATATCTTTACTTTCAAGTCATAAATCTGAATTTTCGGAACTAATTTTTTTTTCATAACTTAGTGACGTCATAAATCGTACAAATCAGCTTCAACTCTGATTTTATTTTTAATTTTCAAAATTTTTTGAACTTATTTATTTAAAAAAATTAAATAAAATATTTAATA
>SEYY01020528.1:135000-142500 GCA_009176605.1 Armadillidium nasatum | reverse complement strand
GAGAAGTCAAAGAAGCTTCATAGAGAAGGATAGATACTGGGAGATTGAAGTTGAGAAATCAAAGCTTTGTTTCTGAGTTTGTTGAAAGGTTTCGATATGTCTCGAGCAACAGTAGAATGCTCGTCGTAGGATAGAAAAAAAGAGTACCAAGAATCAAAGAGTACTGAAAGATCACCAGAAGAGCATTCCTAAAGAAAATTATACTGGCAATCGGAGATAAGAATAGAAGATTTAACAGGCTCCCAAATCGACTTTTTGAGAATAGGTTCAGAAACTTTAGAAAGAACAGATATTAAAGAAATATACAATAATGTAAATAGACAAGTAGGCGAGTTCACCACCAGTACTTTGAGAATTAGAGGTAAGTCATGGCAGTTGTGAACACTGAAACCACCTAAAATTATCATTTCTGAGAAGGGAGAAGAAAAAATGTTTTCTACCTTTGAGTTTAAAGTGGTTTCCTATCTTTGAGTTCAAATAAAGAGTCAGTGGAACTAGGTGATAAACAGACAGAACAGATTAATTTAGTAGTATATTAGATTGAGAGTCAAAGTCATAGAGTAGGAAATTCAGAAGACACTAAATTAGAAACAAGAGAACAGACAAAATCGTTGAATACGTAGCCAACAAATTCCGTCTTTGACTAAAAATTGAGTAGAGACGGTAGGAGATAACAGAGCAAAGTTTGATTATCAGAACATCTAAATAACTGAGTTTCAGTTAAGGACAAGAATTATATATATATATATATATATATATATATATATATATATATATATATATATATATATATATATATATATATATATATATATATATATATATATATATATATATATATATATATATATATATATATATATATATATATATATATATATATATATATATATATATATATATATATATATATATATATATATATATATATATATATATATATATATATATATATATATATATATATATATATATATATATATATCCTACCTAACATTGGATTTAAAATTATTTTTCAAAAGTAAAAATTAAAAACATGATTTCATGGTTTTATTTATTAAAAATAAATAAATAAATAAAATTAATTAAAAAAAAGATAAAAATAAAATTAATTGAATACAATCAATCAGGTTAAAATAAAATAATTTTAATTTTTCTATTACGGAATTAAATTTAAAAAAATTGATATATATATTATATATATATATATATATATATATATATATATATATATATATATATATATATATATATATATATATATATATATATATATATATATATATATATATATATATATATATATATATATATATATATATATATATATATATATATATATATATATATATATATATATATATATATATTATATATATATATATATATATATATATATATATATATATATATATTATACCCCTGAGAACTACTGGAATATTAAAAGTTTAGACTCCACAACTACTCACATTTTAATCTTTCCTTTTTACTGTTGGCTAAAGCACCATCTTTATGCGGTGAGGTGGTGCGGTGCGGTTGTAAAATATATAATTGAAGTGCGGTATTCTGTCAACCTAATCTCCTTTTCGTTATGTGGTGCAGTGCTTTTGAGTTTGTAAATATATATATATATATATATATATTTATATATATATATATATATATTATATATATAATATATATATATATATATATATATATATATATATATATATATATATATATATATATATATATATATATATATATATATATATATATATATATATATATATATATATATATATATATATATATATATATATATATATATATATATATATATATATATATATATATATATATATATATATATATATATATATATATATATATATATATATATATATATATATATATATATATATATATATATATATATATATATATATATATATATATATATATATATATATATATATATATATATATATATATATATATATATATATATATATATATATATATATATATATATATATATATATATATATATATATATATATATATATATATATATATATTTTATATATATATAATTACAGTGCGGTATTCTGTCAACTCAATCTCCTTAGATGGATTGCCAAAAGCAAAGGGTCTTTCTCCTCTTTTCTTTATAATATGAACTTTACATTTCTTCAGCGTTAAACCATTATCATTTTTTTTGTAACACATTTTATTACTAATTAAATTGTTAACAACTGAGAATTATAATCGTTAAAATCGTTTATTATAATGTAATGATGATTCTTTTGAGTTTGCATTTTATTTATTATTTTTTTCATAGGTTGACTTTAATTGTTTAATTAATTTCTAGTATCAAAATTAATTAGCTGAAAAAATTCTAAAATTTTTCCATCTTGTTACTACTAAATGATTGTTCTGTTTCCAGAAAAATAGACCCTCTAGACTCTAGAGGGTCTAAAGCATTACTCTTGAGGAACTCCCTATATAGACATTGCCTGTAAGAGGTTGCAATAACCCATTTGGACCAGTGTTCAACCGAAAATTGCTACGATATTAGACCATATTTCGATTTTGAACATCTTCTCGTTTCTAGCATGTATCATACCAAACGGGTTTTCATCTTGATCTAGTTGTTGCAGTACCAAAATGAATTCATAATATAATTGATCACTTATTATAACTCCCAGACGAGGCATTTCTGCATTCTGAGAATGTGTGTATATAACTCCTGAAGAATATACAAACATGTATTTCTGGAACTCCCTATACACACACATACACATGCACACACACACACACACACACACACACACACTATATATATATATATATATATATATATATATATATATATATATATATATATATATATATATATATATATATATATATATATATATATATATATATATATATATATATATTCGTGTATAGTTTTCCAATGTCTTTAAATAATGAATCGCATTTTTATTCCCGGAATCATATATATATAAAGTTGTCTCACAAAGAAATAAAATAAAAAATAACAGTAATAATAATAATAAAAAAAAATAGAAAAAAAAACTTTTCATAATTTCGAAATTGAAACAAAAAAAAAAATTTACATAGAAAAAAAAAATAATTTAAAGAAAAGAAGAAAAATAGAAATAACTGAAAACAATAAGAGGGACAAACAGTAACTAAAACAATGGCTGTAATAAAGATTTCTTTGTGTAAAACATAAACAAAAGATTCGGAGAATGTCGTGGATTAAGAAAAACAAAACAAAAAAAATTAGAAAATGTTTATAAAAATAGAGAGAGAGGGAGAGGGAGAATGATATTGGGAAAATAATAAGAAAGAAACAGTATAAAAAAATGGAAATTGAAATAGAAAAAGGGAAGAGAGAGAGAGAGAGAGAAATAGAAATGGGTGGAATGAGAGAGAGAGAGAAGAAGAGAGAGAAGAGAAGAGAAGAGAAGAGAAGAGAAGAGAAGGGAGTGGAGAGGAGAGGTAAGCAGAGCAGAAAAGAGAGAGAGAGAGAGAATTTGATTTTAGGAAAAACAAAAGTTTTTATACTTCAATAAGAAACAGTTTCTAAAGAGATTATTTTCATCGACCAAAACAAGCAAAAAAATAAAATAAATTCTTTTCTTCCCTTTTCAAAGGTTGAAATTTGTCGCATAAAATGAGAGGCAACAAAAACAGTTTTTTTTAAAAAAAAAAAAAAAAAAAAAAAAAACATCCAACGCAATTGAGTTCTCAACCCATTGTCCTAAAAAGAAGCTTGAAAAATTTAGAATCTTTCAAAAGAAATGTAAATTATTCTCTGCCAGTTTTACTGGGACGAATGCCACCACTATTTCTGAGAATGCTATTTTAAAATTACTCGTACAACTACTTAAGAGCTTTGATTTAGATATTATGAGTGAGCAGTTTGGTAATCTTCAGTCAAAAGAAAGAAACGTTTTGATCTGTTGAGTATTATAAATGTTACAATATAATACAGTGTATTACAATATTATTTGCAGCCTATCTAAAAGAATGTAAAATGAAATCGAAAATCCGCATGTTAAAATTTAAGAATTAATCTTAGATTCATTAATTACGGTCTGAGATGGTTTGCCCTAAGAAAACCCCTCTCTTATCCTAAGGCTCAATAAGCAAAAATCTCTACTAACCAGTTTCTTCTTTTTCTTCACCTTTTGTAATAGAAGTAAGAGGAAGCAGTCGTTCGAGTGATATAAAATCCCTATTTAATAAAGCATTTTAGGAACTACAAAGTTTACTGACTATTGCACTCTAGTTCTCAGATGTCCGTCTCTTTCTCACCTCATAAACACAAAGAGTATATCTTACTTTCAATCTTACATGTGGAGTGCTTGAAGGCGTGTTTGGAAGACACTCCCTCTATTCTTTTACAAAAAATGAACTACACCTACACCTTTTTAAAAATTACACATTTTTAATCATAAAAAAATAAAATTTGGAATTAATGTATGCATTTACAGAACACATAAAACTTTATTTAAATAAATAAGTAAATAAATAAATGTTTATATATAATTAAGAAATAATAATAATGATAATGTTATTATAATTATGATTATTATTACTGTAATTATTATTATTATTATTATTATTATTATTATTATTATTATTATTGTTATTATTATTATTATTATTATTATTATTATTATTATTATTATTATTATTCTTATTATTATTATTATTATTATTATTATTATTATTATTATTATTATTATTATTATTATTATTACAGTTAGGATATTTTTATCGAATAAGTAGTTAAAATGCGAGAAACAACCAACCAAAAAATTGGCAAAGAATTCTATCTTTTTAATTAAAATTTGCTGCAGAGTTAATAGATCTATTTTTACTCATGCAGATGTATAAGAGAGATTTATTTCCAGAGGAAGATTTTATTTCAGTGATAAAGCCTATGTATATATATATATATATATATATATATATATATATATATATATATATATATATATATATATATATATATATATATATATATATATATATATATATATATATATATATATATATATATATATATATATATATATATATATATATATATATATATATATATATATATATATATATATATATATATATATATATATATATATATATATATATATATATATATATATATATATATATATCACATCTTCCCCAAAAATAATTGCTAAAAGTTTGCTATTAACGAACCATAAAATTAAAATTTATTTAGATTAGAAGGTCAGCGAAATTCAATACAAAAATACTATTTTAATTTGAAATAATTATTTCTATTTGGACTCTTAAATACAATATGAAAATATAATTGAAATTGTTTTCACCCTTGTCACATTAAGTACAGAACCGAAAAGAAATTTAATTATAGTTAAACTATCTATCTATCTATCTATCTATCTATCTATCTATCTATCTATCTATCTATCTATATATATATATATATATATATATATATATATATATATATATATATATATATATATATATATATATATATATATATATATATATATATATATATATATATATATATATATATATATATATATATATATATATATATATATATATATATATATATATATATATATATATATATATATATATATATATATATATATATATATATATATATATATATATATATATATATATATATATATATATATATATATATATATATATATATATATATATATATATATATATATATATATATATATATATATATATATATATATATATATATATATATATATATATATATATATATATATATATATATATATATATATATATATATATATATATATATATATATATATATATATATATATATATATATATATATATATATATATTATTAAGATAATAATTAAAGTCTGCTAAAACTTTCGCAGACTAAATATTCATTAAACATCGATTCCCCTATAGCAAACTTTAAACTTCGATGTTTAATATATATATATATATATATATATATATATATATATATATATATATATATATATATATATATATATATATATATATATATATATATATATATATATATATATATATATATATATATTATATATATATATATATATATGAACAGTACATGCAAGGGAGAAGAATTATTTATCACATTATGTTTTATGTAGCATCATCTATAACATATGTCGTTCGACGCTTTTAATGTTTATGCAATACGTAACATGTGTCGCTTCATTTTTCTGATGGTGTTTTGGTGATATGAGTCGCCCCATTATCCTTTTCGTCGTGATTTGATTGCCTCTACTTGAGGGAATCCATTAACTGAGATTAGTGTTGTTTGTTCAAGTGACGTGTTCTCTCTCTCTGCCTGATGGAGTCTTGATTCACGGTTTTTATAATGATATTATGGCTTGATTTTTAACTTTTGAAGAAGAGATACTCTTGAAATTGCTAAATTTTATATTCTTGAGTGACTTGAATGAGCTCTTTATATTTAGTATTATAGCTTCCCAGGATTGATGACAAAGATTTAAGAACATTGTTTTTATGATTATCATTTTCTCTTTTATGTAAATAACATTAATAGGCTTAAAGGAAGAATTTTATGATTATTTTTCTTCCTAATGAACAGTAAAGAGAAAATAAAAGCTTCTAAAAACAGTTTCATTGTCATTGTAGTTCTCTAAATTTGATAAATAAAAAATAAAGCACTTGGCTTTTCATTTATAAAAAAAAAAATAACAAGAAAATGGTATTTAGTTCTCGTAAAAGAAAAAGATGGTTATTAATTTTATTATCATTAGTAGTAGTAGTAATAATTACAGTAATAGAAGTGTTATTATTATTATTATTATTATTATTATTATTATTATTATTATTATTATTATTATTATTATTATTATTATTATTATTATTATTATTATATATTATTATTATTATTATTATTATTATTATTATTATTATTATTATTATTATTATTATTATTATTATTATTATTATTATTATTATTATTATTATTATTATTATTATTATTATTATTATTATTATCGCAATGTTACATTTTTGTTTTATTACATTATTATAAATTTGTGTTAAGAATAAATTCCAATGGCAAAACATGGGTTTAAAAAAAAAAAATTGTATACAAATCATTTCCTAGAAGAATGCAATTAATTAAAACAACCACTTACCTTGAAGCGGGACTTCTTTTTGAACTTTTTTAACTCTTTAATTTTTGGCTTGAAAAGTAACGTTAGTCCGAAAACGTTTGCCAAGAAATTTTATTTTCCTACTGGATATATTATATATATATATATATATATATATATATATATATATATATATATATATATATATATATATATATATATATATATATATATATATATATATATATATATATATATATATATATATATATATTATATATATATATATATATATATATATATATATATATATATATATATATATGTGTGTGTG
>SEYY01020528.1:115000-117500 GCA_009176605.1 Armadillidium nasatum | reverse complement strand
TATATATATATATATATATATATATATATATATTTCACTATCACCTTTCCCACTTTCGTGAGGTGGTGCCCGCCACAATTCCCTTACAAACATAACTATTCTTACCTTTCAACGCTTTCACCACCTCCCTCCATCTCTGTCTCCACAAATCTTCTACCCTCGTCTAAACTCAAATTCCTTCCATCATCAAAATCACTCTCACTCCATCCATCCATCTCCACTTCGGCCTTCCCCTCCCTTTCCCCTATCTACATCGGATCTACGTACCTTGCCAACCATTCTGTTTTCTTTCATTCTTCACATATGTCCAAACCATTTTAGCACATCCTCCTCCTCTCTATCAATTACACCCTTCTTCCATTTACACATCTCCCTTATTCTTTCATTTCTAATCCTATCAATCCTTCTCAATTTATATATCGCTCTCAAATCTTTCATCTCAAAGATATTGAAACTTTTTCTCGACCGAGCACTTATCGTCTATGTTTCACACACATACAATACAGAAGGTGAACACATACATTCAAACATTCTTATCCTTATTTCTTTCGAAATTTTTCCTTTCTTCCATACTTTTCTTAGGCCCCCCAATACTTTCATTCCTTCTACCACTCTGTTGTTTATTCCTTTTTTCCGTCCCACCTTTACCTTCCACCCAACATTACTAGATATTTGAATTCATTCACCTCCTCAAGTTTCCATTCTCACACTTCTACAAACCAATTCCTCCCTCCACATTTCCTCATCCCCACCTCCAATCCTCATAACTTTATTCTTCGCTGGATTGAATTTCAATCTCGTGTTTGCACATTTCCCTTCAAACTCTCTCACAAGTATTCTCATCTTTTCTCCAGATTCTGCCACCAACACATGCCGCATCATCTGCAAAAAGTAAAACATTCACTTCACATTCACCCTCCATATTTCTCAACGTAATACTCTTCCCTTCTCTCTCCATTTTTCTAAGTAAACCATTCATCAATAGATTAAATAACATGGAGATATTACACACCCCTGTCTCAATACCACTCCTATGCTAAACCAATCCGATAGTTCTCTCTTCACCCTCACTCTTGATCTACAATTCGCATATATATATATATATATATATATATATATATATATATATATATATATATATATATATATATATATATATATATATATATATATATATATATATATATATATATATATTAGTGATGGATCGGATGTCATATTTTCTAATTTGCGGATGCGGATGCGGATGCGGATGTTGAATTTTCGAAAGTGCGGATGCGGATGCGGATGCGGATGCGGATGCGGATGTTGAATTTTTGAAAGTGCGGATGCGGATGCGGATGTGGATGTTGAATTTCCGAAAGTGCGGATGCGGATGCGGATGCGGATGTTGAATTTTCGAAAATGCGGATGCGGATGCTGATTTTTGTGCGGATGCTCCGCATCCTCGCATGCGGATGCGGATGCGGATGCCATCATATATATATATATATATATATATATATATATATATATATATATATATATATATATATATATATATATATATATATATATATATATATATATATATATATATATATATATATATATATATATATAATATATATATATATATATATATATATATATATATATATATATATATATATATATATATATATATATATATATATATATTATATATATATATATATATATATATATATATATATATATATATATATATATATATATATATATATATATATATATATTCTGAAAATGAATATAACGTTTTTTTTTTCGTTTTCTTATTTATTTTAATACTTTATTATTAAGATTATTATTAGTATTTATTATTAGCACTATTTTAATTATATTAATAATAATAATAATAATAATTATTTATTATTTTTATTATTATTTTATCTAATAATAATAATAATAATAATAATAATAATAATAATAATAATAATAATAATAATAATAATAATAATATAATAATAATAATAATAATAATAATAATAATAATAATAATAATAATAATAATAATAATAATAATAATAATAATATAGATTTACTAACCCGTCTAAAATCTTCATGATTACTCCAATCATGATGATTTTAGACGGGTTAGTAAATCTATGTAAATTTATATCTGATCTATATATAAATTAAATTTTTGCTGTTTTCTGTTTTTCTTTCTGTATTCACGCTTTCTCACTTTTGATTCTGTATCCACCTGGGTGCAGGCAGGGGTGGACCTTTTAATTATTATTTTCTGTCTTTTAAGATAGAGGGCTGAGAGGCGTGTCTTTTTTTTTTTTTTTTTTTTTGCTCGGAAAACAAACAAATTTTGATAACCACAGCAGGAATACCAACAAGACATATTCTACTTAGTATTACGTTCAGAGAGGACATAAAAAATTACATGCATAAGTGAGAGGATATAGAAGAAGGAATAGATCTTCAGTCAACTAAAGTGAAGTTAGATGCGAAGGTATGAGCGATGCGTTCA
>SEYY01020528.1:102500-110000 GCA_009176605.1 Armadillidium nasatum | reverse complement strand
AGTTATCATGCGGACATCGACGAACATTATAACTTTTCCCTATATATATATATATATATATATATATATATATATATATATATATATATATATATATATATATATATATATATATATATATATATATATATATATATATATATATATATATATATATATATATATATATATATATATATATATATATATATATATATATATATATATATATATATATATATATATATATATATATATATATATATATATATATATATATATATGGTACTTTTCAGTTACATGGACCGTTAAATAATGTAAATCTTTAAGCATAACTCTTGTACGACTAACGAACAACATCGTTGCGCACATATACACCACAACCGCTTTCGTGTGAAATTGAGGATAGAGAGAGGAAACAGTAATAAGAAGTGGAAAAAATTGTTTGCTGTCGGAACTGTTCAATGCACCTGAGGTTTGGATTACGAACAATAGGTGAGGTCTAGTAGAAAAAAAGTGGCGTTCATCAAGTCAGTTTTAGAAGACCGCAAATGTTGCCAAAATTGCCGAACAAGGACTGCGAAGTTTTCAACAACCCTCCACCTTGAAGCTACCAATTCTCAAGTAATAATGGAGTGAGGAGTGGATGAGGTGCATTATTTAGATGCCACCCCCCCCCCTCAAGTATCTCCCAATCAAGTTCACGTTTGTATCCTTTAAAGAGAATGTTTGGGTATGCGCTTGTAAATCTGTGGGAGACATGCAAGGAAAAGAAAGAAGAGAAAGAGAAGTGGGAGTGTGAAGATGTCCAGTGCAAGGGAAAGGGTACTCTAAGGATACCTTCTCAGAAGGCGAAACGCGAAAAGGACGAACCAGAGACCAACGGAGTGCGAAGCAAAACGCCAGACAAACCTAACAATCGAATTGTGCTCAATTGATGGTACTCTCATCGTTAAGGGCGGCACTACTCCTTCCTCATATAATATATATATATATATATATATATATATATATATATATATATATATATATATATATATATATATATATATATATATATATATATATATATATATATATATATATATATATATATATATATATATATATATATATAATCTACTTAAAGGTAAATTTTAAAAATATTTTTACGGTCTTCTAAATTCCTCTTTTTCTTAGCATCTTTTTATTCTTTTATTAGTTTTCTTAACTTTAATCCATTGACAAAGTTGCATAAAAGCATTGTTTATTCTGCATCCTTAAAAGGAGGCTTATGTTTTCTTTACTAATAATTTTTATCCCCTTGACAAAAGTTTACGGATTGAGGCTTTGTCTTTAATTGAAGAGAGAGGAGACTTCTCTATTGATAATTTCTTTTCTAGAAATCGTTATTAAATCACTGCAAAAATTGTCCTATCGAATCGTTGGGACAAGTGGTAAAAATATCACATTAAAATATTCAATAGAGAAAAGAATATGTTAAGCATAAGAAAGTCGCTTCACCGATTTATTTTCTAATAAGAAAATAACTGAAAAAAAAGTTTGTTGTAATATTTTTGCCATTTGTCCCAACGATTCGTTAGGACAATTTTTTTCAATGTATAGAAACCAGTGTTGTAGAGGTGGTAATTTTTGTTTTGTTTTTGCTTTTCTATTTTAAAATTATCCAGTTTTGACTCCTCTTCAGGCTCCGGTTAAATTACTACGAAATTATGTGGCTCCAGCCTTGGTGGCTCCAGCTCTAAACCCTTTCATTGGTAAAATAAGGTGAAAAAGGAACTCGAAAAAGGTACAATACATACATACATATATAGTTCAGAAGAAGTTTGAAGAGAAAAAATAAGATATAATCAATAAATAAACTAAATCAAAGACTGATATATCTCATTACACTATGATCGTACCTTTAATTTTGAGTATATAATATATATATATATATATATATATATATATATATATATATATATATATATATATATATATATATATATATATATATATATATATATATATATATATATATATATATATATATATATATATATATATATATATATATATATATATATATATATATATATATATATATATATATATATATATATATATATATATATATATATATATATATATATTATATTATATATATTATATATATATATATATATATATATATATATATATATATATATATATATATATATATATATATATATATATATATATTATATATTATATATATATATATATATATATATATTATATATATATATATATATAAATCAAAATTAGAGCTAAGGTTCAACTAACAGCTTGATATATGAAGTGAATGAACACCAGAGCATCGCATTCGAGGTTTCTGCAAATGACAGATTCGGGAAGTTAGATTCATATTCTTGAAAGAGTCATTCTTACTTATTTCATTTAAGACATAAGAAATATTTCTTAAAAAAAGTCTCTTATAAAATGAATTTGTAAAATAAGAAAAATGATAAAGAAAAAGAGATAGATAAATAGATAGATATTTAGATATATTGATTGACTGATACATGAATATATAGACAGACATATACATACATACATACATACATACATACATACATTCAGAGTTCAGCTTTAGCATGCAGAAAGCAAAGCACCAGTTGTGCAGTCGGAAGATAGTAGAGGAGAGGAAGAGGAAGAAGCTATGTTAGAATTGACATTTCTTTCATAATGCCAGAATAAATGTGGGAAAAAGGAGCCAGAAAGAATGCTGTATTTTCTACTGGTAAAGAGAGTATTTAGTGGTAAGGAGAACAGTTTTGAACAATTTCGAGACGAAATAAAAGTTTATGCAAAGTATATTTAAGGAACGAAATAGTAGAGTGGCTCAAACGGTAGAGTGATTAACTCACGTGTTTGAGGGCGCTGATTCGATCCCACTTGGGGATCCTAGATATATACTACCTTGAAAAGTTCCTCTCCACGTATAAGATATTGTCTGTGAGATGTGAACTTTTTGATAAAAAAAAAAAATAAATAATAAAATAATAATTGCAATGTAATGAAAGTAACGATGACGATGACGATGAAGATGACCATGACCATGACGTAATTTCAAGCACTTTCAATCTGACAACCTTTATCGGACAATTAGGATGACTTCACTACCGTGTTTTTTCGTTTATTTGCATTGGGTAGTAGCAATTTTCATCAAAATATAAGACGAGCAAAACTGCTATTTAATTTCTGAAGCTTGGAGACTACGGGCATTCCTTAGGGAAGCATTTCTGATACCAATCGCGAAAGAACAAGCAAGATTAATCATGAATTGTTAGGTTTGGTTGAAGGGACAGAATTTGGTATGTATGCCTCATGCCAGAGAGAATCCCCTCGAATTTGCGATCTGCCTCATATATATATATATATATATATATATATATATATATATATATATATATATATATATATATATATATATATATATATATATATATATATATATATATATATATATATATATATATATATATATATATATATATATATATATATATATATATATATATAATATATAAATATATATATATATAATATATATATATATATATATATAATTCTGGTACCAAGGGAGTAAGACGCGTTAAAAAGAGAAGAAAAAGAAAAATTTTAGAAGGGAAACCTCAAGAAAAAGAAGGAAAAAGGTAATCTGATAGAGTTCAAAATACTATGATTCACAATTGATGCCGCCGCCTCCCAGCATTTAGAGGTTGTGGCGAAAGGCTTAGCAAGCCGGTTATGTAAAAAGGAAACTGCTCGATATACTAAAGCTACGCCTCCTACGAAAGAAAATCATAAGGTTGACGACATGAGCGAACGTGCTAATGGACTACGGAACCTGCATTTGTAGCACCTGACAGTCAGCAGTCTACCGGGTTGGATGATGATGAATATATGATATATAATATATATATATATATATATATATATATATATATATATATATATATATATATATATATATATAATATATATAATATATATATATATATATATATATATATTATATATATTATAAGAAAAATCGACAAAATAATCTAATATATCATAGTTTTTATAACAACTTAATTAAATGGACGAGGCTGTTAAGAATGTTATCAAAAGGGGCGATAAAGCCTCGCCTTGAGGAGTTCCTCGCAAACAATATTTTATCAAGGCCATAGGGACAGAAATAATGAAAAGAAATCACTCAACTGAGTTTGCTTTGCATCCATGAACGACAGTCTATTATTTGACTAGGTATATATATATATATATATATATATATATATATATATATATATATATATATATATATATATATATATATATATATATATATATATATATATATATAAATATTCATATAATCTGGACATTGGCTTTCCCCACTTTCATAGATGTTAGGGCTCCTTGAACCCAATTGTATGAAATCATGGGGGCAAAGGCTTGGAATACCTGATTTGAGTAGTAGTATGAGGAGGGATGCCAGAATCAAGTAGGGATGAATTAGGTTAAAAAGGAGGCCAAAGAAATTAGACATTTTTACGTATTAGCTACATAAGAGTGAATAAGAAGAAAAGCAAAATTACAAAGCTGTTGGAGATATTCTAGGCAAGAAATCAAAAAAACTTTTATCATACATCAAACCACTATCACCACGTAATACTTATTTAAGAAAAAAAAATAATAACTAATAATAAAAATAATTATGATAATAATAATAATAATAATAATAATAATAATAATAATAATAATAATAATAATAATAATAATAATAATAATAATAATAATAATAATAATAATAATAATAATAATAATAATAAATAATAAATAATAATAATAAATAAAATAATAATAAATAATAATAATAATAATAATAATAATAATAATAATAATAATAATAATAATAATAATAATAATAATATAAAATAATAATAATAATAAAAATAATAATAAAAATAATATATAATATAATAATAACGTCAAATGCTCTCAGGACTAGATATTAATAAAAAGCAACCATTCTATCTAGAGTTAAGAAGCTCTCATTCTATAAGAATACATCTAAAGAAACCTCTATAACAGGGATTGCTAACCCGCGGCGCATGCGCCAAACGTGGCGCATTGCATTTTCGCATCTATAAATCTATTTTCACTTAGTGAACAAAAAAGTAATAAAGTTATCAAGTAACATACAAATGGAACTTATTGATTGAAAAGCAAATTCATTATTGAAAATGAAATTTGATGAGCTTTTCTCAGAACAAAATGCTTCCCACATGATATATATTCTGGCGTTCAATTAACTTGTGAACATTTCCCAGAACTAAGAAAATTTGATAAAAGTTATATATATGTCGCTTCGGAATGACATACGTGAACAAGCACTTTTTTTTTAATTGATTAAAAGCAAAACGAGGTCGCGAATGATTGATTCAAATTTGAAGAATTCTCTGTTGCGCTCAGTAACAAATTCAAAAGACTTGAGAAGTCCAAACAGGCTCTAAAGAATCATTAATGGTAAGTAATGTTTATGTACTTTATTAGATATTCTTTTACATACAATAATTAAATCGTTTAAAAATGTTAAATATGTCAATAAACATACTCTTTTAAAAGGTTGACAAGGTACTTGATTTGTGTGGTGCATCTGAACTTATATGTGAAAAAAATTGACGCATTGTATTTAAAAAGTTGGCTACCCTGCATATATATATATATATATATATATATATATATATATATATATATATATATATATATATATATATATATATATATATATATATATATATATATATATATATATAATATATATATATATAATATAACCTCTGGTTGGCAAAGGCCGGAGGCCTACTAAATTACCACCAGAGTTAGGGAACAAGTCAGCATTTTGTAATGTATGTGTAAAACGTAATTTATGTGTAAGTGCTTGTAAATTTGTAGGATACATGTAAAGAATGGGGAAGCTTGTGGAAGCATAGACACTCCAATGTGAGCTAAGAAGATGAAACGCGAAATGGAACGAACCAAAGGGGAAAGGAGTAAAACGGATTGGTCTAACCCACCCTATCACCCCGCGGGTTAAGCCCAGTTTTATTATTATTATTATTATTATTATTATTATTATTATTATATATATATATATATATATATATATATATATATATATATATATATATATATATATATATATATATATATATATATATATATATATATATTGATTTTATATTTAGGGGATGAGAGAGCAAAGACTAATTCATTGGACGCGTATCTATGCTCAAAACTATTTTAACAGGAAAAAGAAAAAAAACCTATCGATATAATTTTGGAAGTAATTAAATATTTTACAAGTTTTTGATGAATAACTTTCTCTTATATATATATTATATATATATATATAATATATATATATATATTATATATATATATAATATTATATATATATATATATATATATATATATATATATATATATATATATATATATCATTGTCCCAAATTACCTCTCATTTTCCCGAAACACCTTCTTTAGCATTAATATTCATAAACATTGCCTAATAAACACGTTTACAACATTATTAGAACAGAAATCCATGGTCCCAAACCGCCCTAATTTAACACGCATCTCTACGTTACAGTGACGAGATCGTTATTTGGTGAGCGACAAAGTGAAGAGGAATGATCGCATCTGTTGCTTCTTCGTCCTTTGATCGAGCAAGAACGAGACTCTCTTTGTTGTTGTCATTCGGTAAAGAGAAAACGAACCGAAATAGCTCGTGTTTGGCCATTCACGCATAATGTTTATAAGGCCGTAAGGGTTTATATTAAAATTATTTAATTAGTTTTGGAGAGTGGTAAGAAGAGATCGAGAGAGAGAGAGAAAGATGAAGAAGGAGAATGTGTGTCAAAGATTAGAGCAGGAAAAGGAAAAATAGAAAGAGAAGAATGCAAGTACTAAATAGATGTATATTAAATTATATTATTATTGTTACAATCAAAATGAAATTTTTATCCCTCCTACCTCCACCTTTTTCTCTCCCTCATTCAATTTATTGATACGAATCCCCTTTTCATTTAAAATACAAGTACTTAACTCTAAGCAATTATAAACAAATCGTGTAAGAGAAGATCGGATTAAAGAAAACCAATCTGGAATAACTCATTGCAAGACAAACCACAACTGGCCACTTATTTTAGCATTACGTTATTATGAAATCGACGGAAAAGAAACCGCGGTATAAAGTAAATATAAATTGGATTGGTGAACTAAAGCCACTGAATAATGACTAGGAGGGAGTCTTCATTGATATTCAATCCTCATAAATCCAGCAAGTGGGGAATGGTTCTTCAAACTCTGGTATTCATTTTCTCTTGTGCACGTTTGTAGGATTGTTTCGCTCCTATTGGAGTTTGGCATTGTTTACCTTAACTTTTTAATATTACTTTTCAATTGTTGAGAAACGTTTGTTTGCTTAAATCAGTCACAACAAG
>SEYY01020528.1:62500-72500 GCA_009176605.1 Armadillidium nasatum | reverse complement strand
GTTTTCTAGATTTGGATAACTTGGACTTGTTAAGCAATTCCGATTACAACTACCAGTGAACGAGCGTCAAGTTCCAATCCACCAACATTTAGCAGTTATATATTTCTAAGCTCTGATCCTGATTTCGAATCCACGGTTGTCGCTTCATTTGTCAGTTAATAAAATTTAATAACGTGAAATCTGATTTAAATTACTCTTGATAAAAAAAAATATTTATATAAATTTGAAAATTCCAAATTGAGCCAATGTCAATTTTTTTTAGCGCAAAATTCAGTATTAAATTCCTCCTTTCTATGTACGAAAATTATCCTATTTATAAGGTTCATGAATAAATATTTAAAGGGGAATAAGCCTCAATAAGCCTCCCTAGCAATAAAACCCCCCAAGCCATAAGGCAAAGCTGCAGAATTAAGAAATTCCCAAAATGTTTAAAGAAAATTTTCAGCCATAAAGGCTCAAGCGTTCACTTATGCTCAAACAAAATGTAAATTAGTAACGAGCAAACTTTAAACTGAAGTTATAAATACAGGAATTCAGGAAGACTTCAAATTAGGTGACGTTTTTGTTTTCAGAACCTGTTGCCAAGTTGTCATGCTGCCATGTTGCCATGTTGCCAGATAAGAGATCTAATTTGCATTATGACTTGGAAACACTTTTCTCTCAATTTATATGTTTCGCAATTTAAATAAATTCTTTATTTTTTTATTTTTTATTTTATTTTATTTTATTTATTTATTTATTTATTTATTATTTTTTTGCCTTGCGAACATTTATTGCATTCAGATGCATAAAATTAATTCAATGGAATATATATATATATATATATATATATATATATATATATATATATATATATATATATATATATATATATATATATATATATATATATATATATATATATATATATATATATATATATATATATATATATATATATATAATATATATATATATATATATATATATAATATAAATATATATATATATAAAATAATAATAATAATAATAATAATAATAATAATAATAATAATAATAATAAAACATTAAAAGCACTAAAATAAAACAAAGACAACGTTTCAACCCAGAAACTCGTGTCCCTCATGAGGTTCATTATGGTAAGAGAGAAGAAACTCAGTCAAGGCTCAGAATCGAAGCAACCTCATCAGCTGCGGACAAATCTACGGTTCAAACTCCGTGATCTATACTGATATTATTTAAACACATTGGCAACAGTCTCTACAAATTGTAGGATATTTTTCCTATTGCTTCTAAAACTAAATTTTGGATTGGTTCCAGTCTACAGAGTGGTTAAAATTGGAAATATGATGAAAAAAAGATCGCAATATTCAAGTTGCATGTTCGCACACATTATTTATATTATTCAGTGCGGAATCTAAAGCTTTTTATAAGAGTTTCGAAATCTCGCATAAAACTTCTCATTATCCCCCACATAGTATTAAATAAATCCACCCAGCATGTGAAGCAGGTCTACTCCTAAGGGGTAAACCCCCTTGTTATTATGAAACATTAAGACGAGATATATAATCCTTTTTGGAAAACTAAAACCTCATTGATTCTAATTCCCTACAATAAGGAATCAAACTTACTGAAGAAAGGATAGGAGGAAGCCTATCAATCGTGCCAGAATAAAAATTTTGCTTTAAGCGAGTTAAAACTTGAGAGATAAAATTATAAGGTTAGCTTAATTTTTTAAAAATGTTAAAAATATTTTGAAATTGAGAATCAAAATATTTGGTATCCGAGACCCGAAGATCTTTCGGAAATAGCTTCAAATAATAGACCCCTTCGCCTATCAAGGATGGAATGAAAAAAAATGAATGAAAGAGACGCCGCGTAATGGTTTTTTTATAAACCTTAGATTTCAAACCCTCCCCCTAACAACATCCAAATCCAGAAACTAAATCTGGTTAAAACTCTCGAATCCTGAAGTGAATCTGACATTAAAGAGTCCAAAAGTTGATCTTGGTTAAACACAAATCTATATCCTGATTTGCAATCCAGAGAACAAATACATCATCCACAAACTGGAACCAAATCGGAAACTTAAATTCTGTTATTACTGGCAACAATCTAGTTTCAAAAAAACTGCAAAGTATAAACAACTAAGAATAAGACTCATAGAACTCATGCTAGCTTCGAATAATTGCATGTAAAAAAAATTCCATCAAAAACAAACTAATTATTGGTGGAATAAAACTTCACCTATGCAAGAAAATCGCAGAGGAAGAAGTGAAAATTTTGTCGTTTTAAAAAATTATTTAAGTAGGCTAAAACATTAGCAATAGCAACATTTTTAATTAGACCATAAAATTACCAAAGACGAATAATATTACCACAAATAGACATGCTTTTAAATTGATGACGTCACTTGACGTATTAGCTAAGTAAAGAAATTACGTTAAAAATAAATAAATAAATGTAATATGAAAAAACTAAAATAAAATAAAAAAATACAATAAAATAATTTTAAACAAAATAATATAAAGAAATAAAATTATGATAAATGAATCCAATTTATATATATATAATAAAAAAAAAAATTAAATTGAATATAATATAAAAAAAAATATATATAAAACAAATATAATGAAATAAAATAAAATAAAAAAAATAAACCAAAAAAAAGTAAAATGAATTAATAAAAGAATATAAAAATAAAAATAAATAAATAAATAAATAAATTAAATAATGTTTATTATACAATGGTGATAAAAAAAGAAATCAATCAAACGAAAAGAGAAAAATAAATAAATAATTATATTAGAAAAATAAAAAAGTAATAAATAAAAAAAAACAACATAAAAAAAAAAATAAAAAAAAGTTTTTGTTTTTATTTTTTTTTTTTTTTTTATTTTTTATTTTTATTATTTAATTTTTTTTTTTGAAAGATGGGATGACAAAACTGACGGTGGCCTACAAAATCACCACCAAATTTTAGTAAAGGTAATGAATTAGTTCAGTTAACACAAGTAAGCGTAATCTCATTTTTCAGTTATTTTTATAAAGATATTTTTTTTTTTTTTTTTTTTTTTTTAATAATTTTCGATTTTGCAAGTACAATTACTAGAAAATTAACAAGAACATTAACAAACAAATAAATTAAAATAATAACTATAATAATAAAATAAAAGATTGAGAAAATAGATGAAGAAAAGAAAAGATTTTTTTTTAAAAATTTTTTTTTTTAATCTTTACTAAAAAAAAAAAAAAAAAAAAAAAAAAAAAAAAAAAAAATTGTTGGAGGTTCTGACCCCTTTAACCTCTGTTACTCTCATTCTGCCTTTGAATCAATGTTAATAAACCTCATCTTTACTCATTTAATTTCTATAAATGAGGTTAATAGTTTTTCCTTTTAAAAAATAAACTTATTTTTTTTTTTCAAAATAAAAAATAATGAAAAAGTAAAAATCATGCAAGCGAAAAGTTATTATTATTAAAAAAAAAAAAATAAAAAAAAAATCTATTTCGCGTGAACTAAATATAACAGTTCCTCGTCCCATTTAGCATTACTTAATCTGTAATATATATATATATATATATATATATATATATATATATATATATATATATATATATATATATATATATATATATATATATATATATATATATATATATATATATATATATATATATATATATATATATATATATATATATATATATATATATAATATATATATATATATATATATATATATATATATATATATATATATATATATATATATATATATATATATATATATATATATATATATATATATATATATATATATATATATATATATATATATATATATATATATATATATATATATATATATATATATATATATATATATATATATATATATATATATATATATATATATATATATATATATATATATATATATATATTATATATATATATATATATATATATATATATATATATATATATATTATATATATATATATAATATATATATATATATATATATATATATATATATATATATATATATATATATATATATATATATATATATATATATATATATAATTATTTTAATAAAAAATTCATGACATTGCCCTAAGAAGGGAAACTTTCTTTTTTAATTTCTATTTAGGATCCAACCCAAGGGATCGATCCAGCGCCCTCAAATACTTGAGTCAATGACTCTACCGTTTTTTCCATTGTTTGTGTGTGTGTACACAGTGTTCGTATTTGTAATGTAATATATTATTTAAAATAAATTTTACTTTCAGTGATTTTTAATCAGATATTATAAGGAGTATAAAAAAATTTGTATATATAAAAAATGAAAATATAAAAAAATAAATTAAAAAAAAAAAAGAAATTTAAAAAAAAATGCTTAAATTTATAAATTTGTCTTTTTTTCACTACATATAACCAAACTTTACTGATATAAATTTCATTCCAAATCAGTGAATGTTAGAAGATAATTATGCTAAAAGAGACATTTAGCATTTAACTCAATTGTTTGAATAAAATTGTAAATAAATACTGTTTAAATTATATTACAGAAATCCTACCTACATATAGGCTTAGTCTAAATTAGTGGATGTTGACAGAAACTTGTGTTAAAAGTTGTGTCCAGCGTCCAATTAATATGTTTATATTACACGGGAAATTGATGTAAGATAGACCTTATTTTCCACTAATTACTTTAGTATTACGATATTAAATAATAATGTAAATCCTTTAATAACAGTCTCTCTCTCTCTCTCTCTCTCTCTCTCTCTCTCTCTCTCTCTCTCTCTCTCTCTCTCTCTCTCTCTCTCTCTCTCTCCCTCTCTCTCCCTCTCTTATCAAAATATTTTAACTTATTTGAATTCGTAATAATATTTTTAGTTTCAGATTTTCATACGACATTTTAAATGAGTAAGATGAGTACTGAATGATCAAAAGAAAAAGTGAGTTTCGCACACAGAAAAAATCACATTTTAAAAATAAATTTATTTATCTTAGTTTTAAAATATATATTTTAAAAATAAATAAATATTTAAAAATCACATTTTAAAAATAAATTTTTTAAAAAAAATTTTAAAAATTAAAATTAAATATTTTTAAAATAAAAAAAAAAAAAAAAAAAAAAAAAAAAAAAAATTTTTAAAAAAAATTTATTTGTCTTAGTTTTTAAAATATATATTTTTAAAAATTAAAATAAATATTTTTATTTTAATAGGTTCACACACAGAAAAAAATCACATTTTAAAAATAAATTTATTTATCGTAGTTTTAAAAATATTTATTTTTAAAAAATTAAAATATATATTTTTATTTTAATAATGTGTTTTTTTTTCTCTCTCTCTCTCTCTGCAAATGTACTCTAAAAATATTCTAAAATATTCCTTTTGTGAATATATCTTCCTTTTTATTGGTTGTATATTTTTAAACGAAAAATTCTACGTAATAATTAAATTATGGTTTAAAGAGACTACGATGAAACGATGGATAACACCAGACATGCTATTCACACTTCCAGAAAACATCTCAAAATGGTCGTAAGAAACTTACTTGAAATTTATTATTATTATTATTATTATTATTATTATTATTATTATTATTATTATTATTATTATTATTATTATTATTATTGCTATTGCTATTATTATTATTATTATTATTATTATTATTATATTATTATTATTATTATTATTATTATTATTATTATTATTATTATTATTATCATATTATTATTATTATTATTATTATTATTATATTATTATTATTATTATTATTATTATTATCATGTGTTAATCAACAGCTGAATACGAGGACAATATATATTCTTTAGCATATTCCTGCTAACCTAACCTATCCTAACCTAACCAAAAATAACCTAACCTAACCTAAAAAAAAAAAAAAAAAAAAAAAAAAAAAAAAAAAAAAAAAAAAAAAAAAAAAAAAAAAAAAAATATATATAATATAATATATATATATATATATATATATATATATATATATATATATATATATTATATTATATTATATATATAAATTTATCTTATTTCTTTTATTAATCTACATTAAAAAAAATAAAGTGTTGGAAAATCAAATTAAAAATAAATATCACTAATTTATAAAAGAAAAAAAAATCATGAAATAAGGCCTAAAAAATATCGAAAAATATAAAAAAAAGTATATTATATATATAATATATATATATATATATATATATATATATATATATATATATATATATATATATATATATATATATATATATATATATATATATATATATATATATATATATATATATAACAGATGCATAGCACACGAACATTTATCTTTAAAAGTCTGAGTTCTTATATCCCAGACCATTGGTTTAATGAATTAAAATAAAAATATATAATAATAAATAAATGTAAATATTTTAAAAAATTTTAATTTTTGGTTAAAATTGTATTTTCACTATTTTTTAAGTCAAGTTTCGATTTTTTTTTTTTTTTTTTTTTTTTTCTTAAGCATTTCTCTCGGTTTTATGATTTTTTTTTGATTTTTTTTTTTAATTAAATAATTTAAGTTGTTTAATTCAATTTGCAGTTTAATCATTTTATTTAAATTGAGTCATGAACTTTAACAAAGTGACAAACCTGACGAGTTACTTTATATATATATATATAAAAAAACAAAAAAAAAACTTAAAAAAAAAAAATAAAAAATAAAAATAAAAAATAGCAGAAAAATGCTAAAAAATTATAAGATTAGAATATTTTGTTATATTTATATATGTGAATATATTATTTATATTAAATTTTTTATATTAAAAATCAAAATAAATATAAACGATATAAAGTAAATATTTATGTAATATATATATAATATATATATATTATATAATATATATATATATATATATATATATATATATATATATATATATATATATAATTATATATATATATATATATATATATATATATATATATATATATATATATATATATATATATATATATATATATATATATATATATATATATATATATATATATATATATATATATATATATATATATATATATATATATATATATATATATATATATATATATATATATATATATATATATATATATATATATATATATATATATATATATTATATATATATATAAGAAGAAAAAAAAGGTTCACATTCGTCTCAATCCACATTTCCTGAATTGTTAAAACGTCTCAGCCAATCTAATGGTCGTAAATCAGGGTGAGTAAGTTAGAGAGAGAAAAGGGTGTGTGATTGAGAACGAGAGAGAGAGAGAGAGAGAGAGAGAGAGAGAGAGAGAGAGAGAGTCATAACTCTCGAAATTGTCTTATAAATTTACGTCGCAAGTAAACTAGCATAAATTAATTAATAATTTATGAAGAAAAATATTTAGGATATAAATCTTCTACTATTGTCAAAATGTAATGCTTAGGAAATACTCCTTTTTATTTTAATTTATTAAGGATCCTTTTTTATACAAGATTTTTTAAGGGTCTATCAATCATTTTAATATATTGAATAAAACTCCCATAAGTAACATAAAATTTTTATATATTGTATAAAATAATATAAGTGGTATACATTTATTATATTATAAACGAACTCAAAAATTAGAACCCCACAAGTTTTATGCATTTTAATATATTGTATAGAAACCCAAATGTTAGAACCCCATAAGTAATATACATTTTAATATATTATAAAGAACACAAAAATTTATAACCCCATAAGTAGTATAATTTTAATATATTGTACAGAACCCCATAAGTAGTATAAATTTTTAAATTAATATATCGTATGGAATCCATTAGTAGTATAAACTACATTTTAATATAATATAATGAACCCCAAAAGTTAGAACATCAAAAGTAGTATACATTTTACTATATTGAATAGAACCCCAAATGGTAGAACCCCATAAGTAGTATACATTTTAATATGACGTATGGAACCCATTGGTAGTATAAACTACATTTTAATATAATATAAAGAACTCCAAAAGTTAGAACATTATAAGTAGAATACATTTTAATATATTGAATAGAACCCCAATGTTAGAACCCCATAAGTAGTATCCATTTTAATATATTGTATAGAATCCTATAAGTAGTATGCATATTATATATTATATAAAACAATTGAATTAGATACTTCACTCTCGGACAGCAATCAGTGGTAGTATAATGAGAAATTAGTTATATTATAATTAGAAATAAATTAAATGGTTACCATAATTAACACCATTAAGGATTAACTCGATGAAAGCCCTAAAGTGGAACTCGTGGAACCAAAATTTTCTCTCTAAAAAAAAAAAAACTTTAAAATAAAAGAGAGTAACAAGAAATTGAAAATAAACTAGCAAGGATAAAACAGACCCGAGCTTTCGACTGTCACACACGTGAGTCTTAATTCTAAGGAATTCAAAAAGGAAATGGAAGCGTAAATCTATAACATCAATCTGTTATATTATAATTAAGAAGAAATGTTAAGTATTATTTTGTGCAGAGAAATGATGTTATAATTATGAAATAAAATTATAATTCTGTGAATATTTCATTTCATTTTTAATAATTTTTTCTTTACATTTTATAGCTAAAATTAAAAAAAAAAGTTAAAACTGAAATAAACGTTGTAAATTAATAAAATTAAAATTTATTTTAGAAAAAAATGGTAAGTTAATTGAAACAATAGGTCATTTTTTAATTTTTTTTTTTTATTTTTTTTATTTTTTTTATTTTTTTTTTTTTTAAATAATAATATTTGCAAACAAATCTCCCTTAGAAATGGACTTGTGAACTGCCCTCGAAATGTTAGCATTGTTTTTTTCATAATTTGAAAAAACATTTTAACTTGGATACGAAGTAGTTCTCTTCTAGGGTTAATTCTCAACAATTATACTCAAAAATCATACATTAAATATTTTTATATTTAGAAATTTATTTTATTTATTTTTTGGGGGGGAGGGGTCGAGATGGAGAGGTGGGGAGTTTAGAGTGGTGGTGGGGTGGAGGAGGGTGGAGGAGTTTAGGGGGGGTCTTATTCAAGTATAAAAAGTTATTAAAACTACGCCCATCAATATGAATGCTCACCGATGTACAAGTCTGAAGAAATTATAACAACACTTTTCCAGTAATGTTGATTCTCTGAATAGGTGTTTGGAAATTCCAAACTCATTTCTGTTCATTAGTAAAACTCTTTGAAATTCATAGGAAATTCCTCAATAGCTCGCTTCTTCTTTTTTTATTTTTATTTTTTTATTTTATTTATTTATTTTTTTTATTTTTTTTATTTTTTTTTTTTTATTTTTTTATTTTTTTTTTTTTTTTTTTTTTTTTTTTTTTTTTTTAATTCCATTTTCTTTCTTCTTTTTATCATTTATCAGGTATTTAGCAATAATGGAAATTTTTTTTCTTTTTTTAATTTTTTTTTTTTTTAAAAAAAATAAGATAAATTATATATATATATATATATATATATATATATATATATATATATATATATATATATATATATATATATATATATATATATATATATATATATATGGCTCCCTTAAGGATGAATTACGACCACTTGAAAGAATGTGAAAATAAAATTATAACGCATAAATTTGTTTTAAAAAACTTTTATTTCCTAACCTAAACTAACATATAATTTTATTTTTTATGTTCGCCCATCCATTCGAACATGTTATATAAAAATATATATATATATATATATATATATATATATATATATATATATATATATATATATATATATATATATATATATATATATATATATATATATATATATATATATATATGAATAATAACCACAGTACCAAGGCAAAAACTGTCTTTTAAAAACTTTTAGTTGAAGCCTCCAATTGATGGACTCAATGGAGAAAACAGTAAATATCTTCAATAGGTTTACAAATATGGAGAAACCCTTGTTTATTTGACATTTAAAATCTCTATGTTTTTGCTCTCAAC
>SEYY01020528.1:47500-50000 GCA_009176605.1 Armadillidium nasatum | reverse complement strand
ATATATATATATATATATATATATATATATATATATATATATATATATAAGTAAAACTTACATTACTGTGAGCGTGCATATCCTTGGAAGCATTACTTGGAAGTTCGTTTTAGTGTAACTTTAAATTCGATGATGAAGCTAATTCCCAAAATCCTTTGCCATTGAGAGTTAATGTAACGAAAATTACAGCCATTCATCTTTAAATTTGGCATCAAGAACAATTTATTAGTATTGTGTTGTGAAGTTCGTTCTACAATTCGCTTCTTGAATTTCTGCTCTTTATTTGGCCTTCTTCAATTCCGCTCTTTATTTTGACTTGTATTTTCACTTACTCAGCTATTTTTAAATTTTTTTTTTTTATTATTTTTTTTTTTTTTTAAGAAGCAGTTTGGCTAATAAATATATATATATATATAATATATATATAATATATATAATAATATATATATATATATATATATATATATTATATATATATATATATATATATATATATATATTCATTTACCTTGGAATAATTGCAGGGATATTTTTCGACGAGGTAAGTTTGCTTTCACTAAATGATAGTTCGATGTCTTCATTATTTCTCTTGCTAATAAATATTAGATCTCTCACCAAAAAAATCTCTCTCAACTTCTGCAAATCACTTTGTTCTTTTCTCAGTTAATTTCATCATGGACAACTCTGACGTTCCCACTTTTTATTTTTTCCTCTCAGGTAACTCATGTCTTTACCTATGATTACTTGTTATTGGATACATGGAATGCTAGTATCCAAGATCGTTGGGAAGGCAAGCTGCCAGCAAGGATTGTTTTCTATGTTTTGAGAGAGTATGGTTACACAGTGACTTATGTCATCTACTCTTGTAAGATTTTATTTTAATACCTTTTCTCAGTATATGAAGTTCTCGAATATTCAGCAGGTTCCTAAGAATGGTAGTCGTCCTGAATCCTCTATAACTATCGTCACATCTGCGTTCTGTCTAAGGTTTTTAAATACACATTTAACTCCCAATTACTAGATCATATGAAATCTCATTTCTTTCTTTACGATCATCAATATGGCTTTTGATGGTCGAGGTCCGATGGTGACATAATTCTTCTCTATCTTACTGGTCTATCTAAGGTGGTGTGCTTTTAAGATCTGTGACTATTCTTATGAGAAGACTCCTGGCACATGTATGTATGTGTTTTCTGACTTCTCTTCCTTTTTGTTTCCTCTATCATTTCACATATTTATTTTCAATTTCTCTCAGATTGATCCATATCTGCATCAGTGGTGTTCATTTAGGGTTCAGTTTCATTTCTTATTATATTCTGGTTACTATTCATTAAAGAAATTCTCAGTTCCTTTCCTTACTCTATTCAATTCCACCCTTTTCAGATCTATCAACCTTCAAATGAAATTCTGAATGATTTGGACAGGGTCTCTCTGTGGGAAAGCCTCAGCCTTTTAAACACCAATTTTTAAAAACTTGACAATCTTTATGTTTTCCTCTCAAAAAATGAATCCAAATTCCTCATCTTTTTCGATGACCCTGCCCCCTCACCTGTGACACCATAAACATTCATTTATCTGTTCAAACAGTAAATTGTTCTTGACAATCTCTTATCACACTGGTTTCTAAAGCAGCTTCAAAGAAGCTTCTATATTTTTCCTTTAACATTTAAATTCCAGTTTCACAGAGAACTTAAGCACTCTATTAGGAGGTACTGTTCTTATTGCAAGAAGGGTGAGCTTCAGTTCAACATATATTTTGAATAGTTAAAAGTCAAAGGCAGAAACACTACTAAACTGTCTTTTATTTCTTAAATATCTTGACCTTTATCTTTGCGACGTGATGTTGGTGTTCGCTCTTTCTGTAGGTACTACAACGTACAAAGCCCCACTCATTCTCAAATAGCCGATTCTTAGGGAGATGGCTTTGAAGAAACTGACCTCTGTTCTTTTTTGAATTTCCAACTGGGACAGAATACATAATTGTTTTGTGTGCCTCAGAAATTCAGATTCTTCCTCTTTCTATTCGATATAGTCTTCGACATTCCACACAATCATATATTCTTCGAAAACACACAACTCAAATCTTCGTCTGTCCTTAGTACTATTGGTATTTTTTATTTTTTGTACCTTTTTGGGATGAATCACATTAATCCTTTTTACCAAGCAAACTTCTAATAGGTTAATTGTTCTGAGGTGAAGAGCCTTCATAGCTATTCCCAAACCACCTCAATTTCTTGCATTGTATAGGGACTACGGTTGTTCGCCCCTGTAATGATTCACACATCTGGGGTAGATCTACCCACAAAACTTTCAGAAAAGGTGAAGTGTATGGTTAATATAATAATATATATATATATATATATATATATATATATATATATATATATATATATATAATATATATATATATATATATATATATATATATATATATATATATATATATATATATATAAGTGTGCGTGTACGTGTTTGTTGTGTATGTCATTTATATCCACTT
>SEYY01020528.1:35000-40000 GCA_009176605.1 Armadillidium nasatum | reverse complement strand
ACAATAATTAACAAAATTTGAGATTTTATAGCAATAATTATTTTTTTTTTCTTCTTTTTTATTCCTTTACTTCTCTATTCATGATTTTTATTACTATTTTTCCCCCTTTTTCATATTTATTTTGCTTTTCTTTAGCATATTTTTTTTCCTTTTTTTACTAATTTTTACTAATTTTTCTTATCATTTATTTCTTTTTATTAGCCTTAATTATTCACATGTTTTTTTTGTTTCATGCCTTAGTTTGTACTTTGTTGTTTTTGTTGTTTTTGTCGTTGTTGTTGCTGTTGTTGCTTTTTATATTCCTGTTTTTTGTTTTTGATGCTGTTTTTGTTGTTGTTGTTGTTGTTGTTGTTGTTGTTGTTGTTGCTATTTTTGTTGTAGCTGTGTTCATATTACTTTTGTTGATGTTATTGCTTTCCATTTTGTTGTTTTTTTGTTACATTTTTTTGTTATTGTTCCTGTTCTTTTATTTTGTTATTGTTGTTGTTATTGATGTTCTTGTTCATGTTGTTGTTCTTCGTTTTACTGATATTGCCGCTGCTTTTGTTGTTCCTCTTTTTTTCATTTTTGCTGTTATTGCTGTTGTAGTTAATGATACTATTGTTTTTGTTACTATTTTTCATCTACTTTATTTTGCTATTGTTGTTGTTGTTTTTGTTGTTACTGTTGTTGTTGTTGCTACTGCTGCTGCTGTTATTGTAGTTCCCTTACATCTCCATTTTCCTGTTGTTACTGGTATTATTTTTGTTTTTTTCACATCTATTTTGCCGTTTTGTTGTGACTGTTGTTGTCGCTGCTGTTGGTGCTGTTGTTATTATTGCTGTTCTTTTCCTTCATCATTTTCCTATTGTTCCACTTTTTCTTCATTTTGTTGTTGTTTTTAATGCTGTTACCCTGCTTTCTGTTGTTGTTTCTTTTGCTGAGGTTGTTGGGTTGTTATTGTTATTGTTGTTGCTGTGGTCTCTTTTGTTGTTGCAGCTGTATTTGTTGTTCTTCTTTTTCTTCTTTTTTCTTACATGAATCAATCTCTTTGTTTCATCTTTATTTCTTCCTCTTTCCTAGTTCTTTTTTTCTTATTATTCTTCCTTTTTCTTCTTTTTCTTCTTATATTGCTCCCTACTTCTTTTCTTCTATTTTTATTTTTCATATTTTTTTTTTTTTTCTCTCATGTACTTTTTCTCCATTTTTCATTTTTTTTCTCATCTGTTTTTCCTCCTCTTTTTTTATTTATTTTTTTCTTCTTCTTTTTCTTCTAATTTTTTTCATAGTTTTCCTCATCCTAATTGAAATTACCTTTTTCAAGAGATTGTAAATCCTGTTCAAATGATCGAACGAACGAACCTTTGCAATCAGAGGCATTTACGATTTTTTTTTTTTTTCATCAGAAAGACAGAAAAAAAAAAATTCGACGACAGTTTTTCATTATCATTTTTTTCACATTTTTTTTTTCATTTTTTATCAACATCTCATTATTATTTTCTTATTGATAGATTGTGAACCAATTCTTGATGATAATGATCTTCCAATTCTATTATACAATTAATCCATATCAACAAAACCTTTGTTATTTTTTTCTACCAATTTTACAGAATTCCTGTGAAAAGAATCTAAAAAAGTATATATATATATATATATATATATATATATATATATATATATATATATATATATATATATATATATATATATATATATATATATATATATATATATATATATATATATATATATATATATATATATATATATATATATATATATATATATATATATATATATATATATATATATATATATATATATATATATATATATATATATATATATATATATATATATATATATATATATATATATATATATATATATATATATATATATATATATATATATATATATATATATATATATATATATATATATATATATATATATATATATATATATATATATATATATATATATATATATATATATATATATATATATATATATATATATATATATATATATATATATATATATATATATATATATATATATATATATATATATATATATATATATATATATATATATATATATATATATATATATATATATATATATATATATATATATATATATATATATATATATATATATATATATATATATATATATATATATATATATATATATATATATATATATATATATATATATATATATATATATATATATATATATATATATATATATATATATATATATATATATATATATATATATATATATATATATATATAAGCCTTGGTCACCACTTTATTGGGAGACCCTTCAGTCATCTGTTTATAGGGAACTTGTGTTTTTATCTCTTAGGTGGTGTAGAGACGGAGAGAGACCTTCAGGGGAGTTAGCTAAGGTGTTCTTCGATTCCTCCCTCGCTGACTGTTGTACCGACTAGTAGACGACGGTAGCCACCACTTCTCTTCAATCCTTTGCTCCCCTTGGTTGGAAATCCCACTTCAAGGGAGGAACCACATGCAGTTGAGGGCAAAAGGAGCTGCCAAACTGTGGTAACCTTTAGATGGACGCTGGTGGAACTGCTGCTTTGGCAGGAACTGTTTGCTACTTTTTAGGTAACTTTCCTGGCTTCTACTGATGTATATTGAATAGCTAAACTATCTTTTACTGGTACTTTCTGAAATTATTTCTAAAATGGGAATATTCAGAAAAGCAATTAGAAAGTTTTACGCTTTTAATTATTTTATCAAAAAATATATAAGAAATTTATTTTTAAATTTATTTCACTACAAAGAGTTAAATTACTATACAAAAGAATTCTTATAAATAAAGTAATAATTGTTAATAATCATAAAAATATCTTTATTTTAATGAAAGACACGAAAATTGATAATATCATAATTAATATTTATGAATAAAATATATATACAAATCAATAAAATATATATTTAAAATATAAAATAAAAAAGTTATTCATTAAAATTTCGCGCGCAAAATCCTTTACAGGCAAATTTATTCATTTTTCTGTCTCTCCTTTACTTTGAGCGTGAAATATATTCTGTAATTCTCAACGTAGTTATCTAATTATTATATTTTTATTAATAAACTTTTCTAAATAGAAAGAATATTTTTGCATTTATTTCATAATTACATATTATCTTATCACTAATTTGAAATAAAAATACACTTATTTATTTATTAATTGGTTAAAAACGCTTTTAATTTTATTTTATTTCACATTTGCCAGTGCTTAGAATTATTTTGTTGCGAATTGTTTTTTTACTTAAAGAAAACTGTTTTTTTTATTTTTTAAGGTGTCTATATATACTATATATATATATATATATATATATATATATATATATATATATATATATATATATATATATATATATATATATATATATATATATATATATATATATATATATATATATATATATATATATATATATATATATATATATATATATGCAAACTATTGATAAATTGTTGGTCAAATTTCACAGTAAAATTAATGACTGCTTTTTTGCGTTTCCTCTCCATAACTGTTTTAAAAGACCCTACCCCACTCCCCCACTCCTCCTTCCCTACCCCATCCCCCTTCCCCCCTTTTTCTTTTGGAGTACATTTAACGAGTGAAGGAACAAATTAGAATTATTAAAATTACATTTCCGATGGACATAAAAATTTTTATTGCCTTTACTTCTTTTTATTTAAATATTTTTTTATTAGTCACGTTATGTTTGTTAACGTGCCAGTTTCTATTGTATTTATGTATAATTTAAAAATGCATATGTTTACGTTCAATGATATATTATATATATATATATATATATATATATATATATATATATATATATATATATATATATATATATATATATATATATATATATATATATATATATATATATATATATAATATGTAGCAGATGTTCCGCATCTATATCCTTTCGAAATAAGACCGAATATGTATGCGGATATGCAATATATAGCAAAAAATAAATATAATATATATATATATATATATATATATATATATATATATATATATATATATATATATATATATATATATATATATATATATATATATATATATATATATATATATATATATATATATATATATATATATATATATATATATATATATATATATATATATATATATACTAAATTTCTTATATGATCTGCATGATATTATTATATTTAAAAGAAAATTTATTATTTTCAATGTTAGTTAAGTAAATCACAGCTAAACATTAAAGGTCGCTGAATAAAAATTTGAAAACTGCAACTAAAAATTAGTAAAGAATAAATAAAACAGCTGATCTGCTGTAACTAATGCGGTAAATTTTCTCTTGTCATCAAGCAATGACGATTAAAAAGATACTCGAAACAAAAGTAAAACTGGCAAAATAGTTTCTTAGTATCTTTGCATTTTCTTAAACCCTGAGCCAGGTTTAGATGATCTTTTGAATGGTGGAAGATAAAAAAAAAAAAAAGATCCTAAATTGAGTCAACTTGTTCTATGCTACTAAACTTTATCTCTTCCACGCAATATTCCTTCTTAAGGAGGGAAATAAATAAAAACTCAGTAAGCGGAGCTTTAAGGAGGGAAATGCATAAAAAAAATTCAGTAAACTTAAGGAGGGAAATGCACAGAAAACTCAGTGAACTTAAGGAGAGAAATGAATAAACAACTCAGTAAACTTAAGGAGGGAAATGCATAGAAAACTCACTGAACTTAAGGAGGGAAATGTATATGAAAAAACTCAGTAAGCTTAAGGAGGAAAATGCAAAGAAAACTCAGTTAACTTAAGGGAAATAAAAAAACAACTCAGTAAGCTTAAGGAGGGAAATGCATAAAAAACTCTTTTTATAAATAAAACAAGTAAAAAGGCATCATGCTGATCATATGAAGAAACTTCCTAGAATATTCCCTCCTTTAAAAGGGCAATGCCAGTGAGATGAAAACTTCTTTAAAT
>SEYY01020528.1:10000-17500 GCA_009176605.1 Armadillidium nasatum | reverse complement strand
TTAGAGGCAAAAGTTTGAGCAAAGAGTTCAGCTTTAGAAGAAGGTAAAACAGCAGTTGTGCCGTCGGAAGATATTAAAGGAGGGAAAGAGGAAGAAGCAAAGTTAGAGTTGACATTTTTTGCAAAATGCCAGAAAGAACGTGAAGAAGAGGAACCAGAAAGATTATTGCATTTTTTACGGAGAAAGGAGTTTTTAGTGTTACGAAGGATAGATTTTGCACGATTCCGGGATGAAATATAAGTAGCGTGAGTTTCTGGAGTTTGAAGACGACGGTAATCCCTGAAGGCAGCATCCCTGCGGCGGATAGCACGAGAACAAGCAGAGTTAAACCAAAGGTTTATTAGGTTTAGAAGGGAAAGAATATGGAATGTACTCCATGCCAGAGAGAATCACCTCGGTAATGCGTTCTGCACACTCCGAGGGACCCCTCCCACGGAAGCAATAATCATTCCACGGGAAATCAAAGAAGTACGACCGCAAGTCCGACCAGCTTGCGGCACCGAAGTGCCACAAGCGTTTCCTTTCCGTAGAAGGGGGTCTTTCCTGCGGAAGACTTGAAGAGATAGGAGAGGATACAGAGATAAGAGGTGATCGGATGAACCCAGAGGAGGAAAGAGTTTAACAGTATAAGGAGAAGGATTAGAAGTTAGGAAAAGGTCTAGAATGTTGGGTTCATCTCCAAGACGATCAGGGATACGAGTAGGGAGCTGCACCAACTGCTCAAGGTCGTTTTGGATAGCGAAAAGGAAGGCACGTTCACCAGCTGTATCATGAGAACTAGAAGAAAGCCATTGGCGGTGGTGAACATTGAAATCACCTAATATGATGATTTCAGAGAAAGGAGAAGAAGAGAGAATGTGCTCTATTTTGGAGTTTAAATAGTCGAAGAATTTAGCATAGTCAGTAGAATTAGGAGATAAATAAACTGAACAAATGAATTTAGTTAGAATGGCAAGGAGAGCCTAAGCCATAAGGTGGAAAAAACGGAAGACTCCAAATTAGAGACACGAGAACAAACGACATCGTTGCGCACATATGCACAACACCGCTTTGGCTGAAAATTGAGGATAGAGACAGTAGGAGGAAACAGAATAGGGTTTGCTATCAGAACGCTCAAACATCTGAGTTTCGGTCAAGAATAAGAGGTGAGGTCTAGAAGAAGAGAGGTGATGTTCAACAAAGTGGAAATTAGAGTGCAGACCGCGAATGTTGCAGAAATTAATGAAAAAAATAGACCGTGCATCAGGACAAGCGGCTGCGAGTCCTGGTGGCACCAACCCCATCACCGGAGGCCACCAACTCCCAAGTGGTGATGGGGAAGGGTGGATATATATATATATATATAATTATTATATATATATTATATTATATATATATATATTATTAATATAAATTTTACCCCTCCCTGAAGGGTTTTTTCTTTTTCCCACGTGCAGGAATGTGACCAGTTGCATCATGCATATATAATATATATATATATATATATATATAATATATATATTAATATATATATATATTATATATATATATTATAATAAAAAATATAATAATAAAAAATAATATAATATAATAATAATAATAATAAATAATAATATAATATAATAATATAATAATAATAAATATAATAATATAATAATAATAATAATATAATAATAATAATAATAATAATAATAATAATAATAATAATAATAATAATAATAATAATAATAATAATAATAATAATAATAATAATAATAATAATAATATAATGTTTTTTTTCAACTTTTTATTTTATATATCCACCTTAAATTTCGAGTTTTAAGATTACAAGTTTTATTCTACGAAAAAGGTTTTTATCTTTTAATTTTCAAGAACACTTAAGAATAAAAAACATTAGTTTCCCTTATTGTTAACAAAAAAAAATATCTTCCTAATTACGAAAATTCCCCATAAAAAAAAGAAAAGAAAAAAAAAAACATGCATTCAAGAATTTTTTTTTTTTTTTTTTTTTTTTTTTTTTTAATAACAAAAAAAAAAGTTTAAAAAAAAAAGAAAAAAGAAAACAAGTATTGCAATCCATATTAGAAGAACTTCGTTTTTGAGATGCATTGACGAGAGGGTCTGTGAGAAAACCGAACGGGTTAGAAAAAGGAAAAGTTGCATCCAGGGAAACACAAGTAGGAGGGTTGTAAGTGGGTCTTCAATTTTTTTCCTAATATTCACAAGGGGAACACATGATTATTAAAATGGTAAAGAATCTTTTCATTATTCAATTGTTGTATACAGTATATATATATATATATATATATATATATATATATATATATATATATATATATATATATATATATATATATATATATATATATATATATATATATATATATATATATATATATATATATATATATATATATATATATATATATATATATATATATATATATTATATATATATATATATATAATATATATATATATATATATATATATATATATATATATATATATATATATATATATATATATATATATATATATATATAATATATATATACTATATATATATATATATATATATATATATATATATATATATATATATATATATATATATATATATATATATATATTATATATATATATATATATATATATATATATATATATATATATATATATATTATATATATATATATATATATATATATATATATATATATATATATATATATATATATATATATATATATATATATATATATATATATATATATATATATATATATATATATATATATATATATATATATATATATATATATATTATATATATATATATATATATATATATATATATATATATTATATATATATATATATATATATATATATATATATATATATATATATATATATATATATATATATATATATATATATATATATATATATATATATCACGCATTACGCCTTATAAACTCGAATTTTTTTCAATTATAAAATGATAACGAACATTGACCAATAGAGGTTAAGGGAGTTAGTTCCAAAGATAGCCGTCATCCAATACTCTCATCCCCTGTCAGTGATTTGAAATTTCGTTGCCTCCGGTGGTAGGAAGTACTGCGGAAGTACCGACTCATTCCACTGTACTGTCTTATTATTTTTTAACAAATACAAAAATTTAATACCTTTATTATAATTTTCACTTTCTTTATAACCATCTACGACTTCAAACCTTACTTTGTGTACCCTGTATCCTATTACTGTCTCTATATGTCAATTTTGATCTAAAGCCTGATAATGTGCGTATGTGAGCAGCATCGTTGTCTGTTTTTTTTTTGTTAGTAATTTACATAAGTGAATGATGCCTAAATAATTTACGATTAGGTGATGAAATAGTGTTATTCGTAATAAAAAAAATAGTGATAGTTGAGATACAAAGAGTTAGCATAAGGGGAAGATTAAATATAGCCCTCAACAAGCATTGATTTTCAACTCCATGCTAGAATAAGTTAATGAAAACACTATGAACAATTTATAAACTTCATCCAATGGTATGAATACAATTAAAATACAAAGTACAAAGAAGATTAAAAAAAAAATAACATAGATTATATTATTATTTGTAGATTGAAAATCATTTTCCATGTTTTTTTTTCAATTGTTTAAAGACCAAAATTTTAAGGCATATCTTAATACCTTCATTCATTGACAGATAGTTAGAGCTGAGAAGAACTTGAACCTAGACGACAATAAAAAGAATAAATTGGACAAGATCCCAAACAAAATGGACAAATATAATAGTGTTAAGCAGAGAGAAATGGAGATGAACAGATTAAATACATATTAAAAATGACAATACAATATATAAAAGTGTTATTAAACTATGCTCCATTAAATTTGAAAATTCAGAGAAAATATTGATTTAAAAAGTGTAAAGAGCAACTAAACGGGAAGATCGTCAGTACTGGAAGTATTAAATAACTATTTTCTACAGTGTCTAAATGCAAGCTCATGATGGTAATGACAATAATAATAAGAAGGACACGCACACACATATATATATATATATATATATATATATATATATATATATTATATATATATATATATATATATATATATATATATATATATATATATATATATATATATATATATATATATATATATATATATATATATATATATATATATATATATATATATATATATATATATATATATATATATATATATATATATATATATATATATATATATATATATATATATATATATATATATATATATATATATATATATATATATATATATATATATATATATATATATATATATATATATATATATATATATATATATATATATATATATATATATATATATATATATATATATATATATATATATATATATATATATATATATATATATATATATATATATATATATATATATATATATATATATATATATATATATATATATATATATATATATATATATATATATATATATATATATATATATATATATATATATTATATTATATATATTATATATTCTCTGTCTCTCTCTCTCTCTCTCTTCTCTCTCTCTCTCTCTCTCTCTCTCTCTCTCTCTATATATATATATATATATATATATATATATATATATATATATATATATATATATATATATATATATATATATATATATATATATATATATATAATTTGGCTTTTGTTAATACGAAATCATTATGTATATTGCATTATATTACCACGATTATTACTATCATTATTTGGAGAATCCGTTTACGTAGAAGAGTTTTTCCAGATTACACGCATGTTGCGTTGCTACATAGCATAATGACTGAATAACTCCTGCAGGTACTGAACAATTTAGCGCATAATTCGATTAGGGTTAATTACGCTTATCCGAAACGTCAGCTCCGGGTAACGGTTATTATTAGTTAAATTTAAGAGAGAGAGAGAGAGAGAGAGAGAGAGAGAGAGAGAGAGAGAGAGAGAGAGAGAGAGAGAGAGAGAGAGAAAATTCAAAACAACATGTTTCTGTATTATTATTGAAATATATTTTTTAATGGTTTTTTTTTTTTCATTGTTTCTTATAATCTATTTGTTCACTGTCTTTGCATGAAAGTTTTTATTTTTTATTTTTTACAGTTTGTGTGTGTTTGTGCGTTTTTTAAATATTCTTTTAATTTGCACATTCTTTTCATTTTTAATTGAAAACAGCATTCTTTACAATAATTTTCATTTATTTAAGTTTTCCATATATTTATTTCGAACAAGACAATTTAATATACCAATGTTGATGTCGTTGTTTGTGAAAATATTAAGATACTTAAATGAAACTAAAAATTATGATATAAATTTAAATTATAATTTTTTTAAAAAAAATATTTTTATTTTAAATTTGACGTGTTTACAGATTCATTTTTTTTTTAATTTTATTTTTTACAGTTTAATTTTTTTTCATTTTCCATTTATTTATTTATTTTTTTTTTTTTTTTTTTTTTTTTTTTTTTTTTTTTTTTTTTTACTTTGCATTTCTCTAGTTTAGTTCGGGATTACCCCAAATCGTCGACAGGAAACAAACCTCACCCCACCTCATAGATACCTGGAGGTTTGGCACAGAACAGCAAGTGGAACCTGAAGGTTTTGCACCCTCACCATGCAGCACAAAGCCAAGAGCAAAAGGGCAGAGCACCTCACCGCACCGTACCAAGATGATGAAGTTTTATACTTCATCGGTACGTTGGCCAAAACTACACGAGTATACATAAAAAAAATATGGCTCTAAATGCCGAAACTCCCCTCAGTAACTCATCAATAAAAGAAACAAAAATCACAGGTACTATTCCCTTAATTTTGGTAGAGGGTTGAACAAGCTTTAATAAACTGCGTTTGAAAATGGGCAAAGTAAAAAGAAAGTAAGGAAGTTAAAGAAGGAATGTTGTTTATGAACTCTGAAATATGAAGGAATGTTTCAGCCCATTCAAATCATCTTCACTCATTTCCTTCTTTTTCATATATATATATATATATATATATATATATATATATATATATATATATATATATATATATATATATATATATATATATATATATATATATATATAAATATATATATATATATATATATATAATGTTTTTTTTTTTTTTTTTTTCTTTTTTTTTTTTTTTTTTCTTAATCTTTCTCAAATCTTCTTCTCCTCTCTCTCTCTCTCTCTCTCTATATATATATATATATATATATATATATATATATATATATATATATATATATATATTATATATATAATATATATATATATATATATATATATATATACTGTTGTTATGATTGATTTAATTTGAGGTTTTGTTAAATAAGTCTGACTGTTTGCATTTCTAGATTTCTAAGTCGTTCTTATTCATTTCGTAGTGTGTGTGTTTGTGTGTGCGCGCTCGCGTGCGTGCGTGTTACACATACTCCAACTACTACTACTATTACTTCTATTTTAAGAATATGAGATGAAAGACTCCTGAAAGCTTTCTGAACTTAAAAAAAAAAAAAAAAAAGCGCAGAAAAAAATATATATCGCAAAGAGGTTCAAGAAAGTCGAAGAGTTTGCGATATAATCTCCTTTCTTTTCTCGAAGATTTTTCCAAAGTAACTTTCGAAGTGAGAAACTTTGCTTGAATTTAATACTTGCGACCATTGTTCACTTTCTTATATGTTGCCATGAAAAAAAAAAAAAAAAAAAAAAAAAATTAAATAAATATATAATATAATATATATTATATATTATTATATATATATATATATATATATATATATATATATATATATATATATATATATATATATATATATATATATATATATATATATATATATATATATATATATATATATATATATATATATATATATTAACAGAACCTAGAACAAGAAGCACAAGAAAAAAGGAGAACAGCTACAACAAAAACAAAAACAAAAAAAAGAGAAAAAAAGAAAATAAAGAAGAAAAAAAAGAAGAAGAAGTAGAAGAAATTGAAAAAAAATAAGAAGAAGAAGAAGAAGAAGAAGAAGAAGAAGAAGAAGAAGAAGAAAGCTCCGTATTCTTTCCTCTTTTCATCCTTCCCTCCGATCCTAATTGCTTTCTCAATTGACCCATACACAAATTGCAATTAGTTAGAAAATTGAAGTGAAACTTTTTTTTCCGTTTTTCTTTTTACGAAAAAAAAGCTATTAAATTCCTTCTCCAGATTAGTTCCTACTTTTTTTTTTATTTTATTTTTTGTTCCTATTTTATTATTAATTTTACGGTTATCGATTTGAGAACAGAACGTATCGAATAGCTTCGAATAATTTCGATAGTTCTCGATTAACCGTCTCTTTAAATGCGTTCTGTCTCAGTCTTTGACAGCTCTCTGACAAATTGTTAATACCAAAATTATTTATTTTTTTTTTTTAAGGCTTCATTTCTCTCTCCCTTACTACGTTTTCTTTCTGTACCAA
>SEYY01020528.1:0-2500 GCA_009176605.1 Armadillidium nasatum | reverse complement strand
ATATTTTTATTAGTAGTAGACTTAAGTTAAATTGTGATAAAAGGAGAGGCAAATTGGACGAAAGAACGAATGATGGGAACTAATGAGAGTCAATCAGACATGATAGCTAGCTCAAGATTGAAGATGAACTATCTGAAGAAGAAGGAGAATAAGCGACGATATGAGAGAAACAGATCATCTTACAACAGCAACAGATGAAGAAAGATGACAGAAGAAATCAATAGAAACATCGATCAACAAAGATTTCTCCTTGGCCTTCAGGCGAGGAGACACTTCTTAACCTATTGCTCTTTAGAGAATAGGGAAGTGAAATATCTTTACCTGCTTCTCAAGATCTTAGATTTAATAACGTCTACATCAATATAGAAGATTAATTCATTAAGTTGTCGAATCCACGTAACGCCCTCCGAAGAGTTTTAACGCCTTATTTTATTTCGGTTCATGATTATTTTCTTTATGTTTGTATATAGAATAATTATATTTATTTCCTAAAGAGAACGGTTTCAAATGTCATCCCTATTAAGAATTAAAATATTTTACAATGTTGGCAGCTGGTGAGAATAAAATATTTTACAATATATATATATATATATATATATATATATATATATATATATATATATATATATATATATATATATATATATATATATATATATATATATATATATATATATATATATATATATATATATATATATATATATATATATATATATATAATATATATATATATATATATATATATATATATATATATATATATATATATATATATATATATATATATAATATATATAATATATATATATATATATATATATATATATATATATATATATATATATATATATATAGGCTTAGGTGGAGATTGTTTCTGAGTTTCGATATTTTTTATATCGATATTTTTTTATGTCGATATTTAATTTAAATCGATATTTTCCTGCCTATAATTAGCCCTAGGCTACTATGTCGTGCAAACGATCTTGTGTACGTTAGGTCTCTTTTACGGCAAATTCTTGTGTAGGTTAGGCCTCTTTTTACGGCAATTTCGGTAGTTCAGGTTATGATAAGTCGAATTAGGTTCTGCTAGAAAAGTAAGTAATAATAATTGTGTCTATGTCTATAGTAATAGTACCTCGTACCTCTGACAACTCTCATATTTACGATAGGCTTCTCCGATATTTTCGATTTTCGATATTTTTTAACAATCGAAACAATCTCCACCTTTACCATATATATATATATATATATATATATATATATATATATATATATATATATAATATATATATATATATAATATATATATATATATATATATATGCCCCCTCCTTGAAAAGGGCTCTGTCCGTGAGTGGTGGCGTTCTGTAAAAAAAAAAAAATATATATATATATATATATATATATATAATATATATATATATATATATATATATATATATATATATATATATATATATATATATATATATATATATATATATATATATATATATATATGGGTGGGTCGTGTGGGTGTCGAAATTTAATGTCGAAAAAGGTTTTAAATCAATTTTAAAAAAATCACCTTTTCTCATCAAATACATCTACGATAAGGTGACCATCCGCCCAGATTTTTTAAGCCCTGACCCGATTTTTTTAGAGGAGAAATTGGGACGGATAAATAGTATTTTATCCAACTTTTGCTTAAATTAAATAGCAAATTTTTTTTTTTTTTTTTTTTTTTTTTTTTTTTTTTTTTTTTTTTTGTAGAATGTCCTTTAACTACTAAACCATATGACTTGTTTTTAAAACAAAAATCGTATTTCTTCTTTATATTAAAAATCAACCTTCTTTATACATCCCTTAAAACCCTTAAGAGCAGGGTATTTGGGGGGAGGGAGCAATGTTCAGAAGCGTCCCGATTTTTTGTCAAAAAAATATGTTCACCTTAATCTACGAGCTCTTTGGCATGTTCTGCTTTTTTTTGTGTGTGTGTTTCAATGTGAAAATACAATTTAAAAAATAACTTGTATTTATTTCTTAAAAATATAAGGAACTGAACATCAATCTTAATTAAATTTACAATTTCTTTATGGGTTTATAGCTCTCCTTTTAATTCTATAACTGACAGAATTACAAATCTTTCATCCTGCTTCTATTCTCTCTCTCTCTCTCTCTCTCTCTCTCTCTCTCTCTCTCTCTCTCTCTCTCTCTCTCTCTCTCTCTCTCTCTCTCTCTCTCACTCTCATCCTCACCTTCACTCTCATGTATTCCCGAATTCTCCCTCTCATTCTCTCTCTCATTCTCACTATTACTCTTAATCTCACTCACTCACTCTATCACTCACTCACTTACTCATTCACTTACTCTACTACTCTCTTGTTTCTTCATCAACGCTACATAATACAAGTCAGAATTTCGAGATGAGTACCTCGAGAATGAATATGGTTTTGAATAATTTTTTTATTTTCACATGTAAAGACAGCAGTGGGAAATGGTTCCCTACTTAGAATAA
>SEYY01020527.1:0-15374 GCA_009176605.1 Armadillidium nasatum | reverse complement strand
AGAAGAAAAAAAGGTTCTACATGCCAACAGGGTAAAATACTTAACATTTATAAACAACTGTGCTACATAAATAAACAATTTAAATGTGTTTAATTTTATAATAAAATTATGCTTTTATGATTTAGCGGTGTTGATTGATTACAATTCTTTTTTTTGTTGCAAGGAAACTATACGTGATAGGAAAAAATGGAGGTTATTTTCAGATTCAGCACACCAAAATATATAAAGTAAAAAAAAAACTAAGCAGGATTATAAAAATATTTTCTTTAAAGGCCTGTGACTCAAGTATTTGAGGGTGCCAGTTCGATCCCACTTAGGGATCCTAGGTGTATTCTACCTAGAAAAGTCCTCTCCTAGAGGACTTTTCTTCTTCTTGAGATGTGAAAAAGAAAATTGTCCAAACATATTTCAACCTTTTTAAATTTCATTAGCCGAATAGTTTTGTGTAAGTGCGTTTCAACCCATTTCAAGGCTCATATGAGAGAATAATATATATATATATATATATATATATATATATATATATATATATATATATATATATATATATATATATATATATATATATATATATATATATATATACAGAGGTGGGCAGTAACGCGTTACATGTAACGGCGTTACGTAACGGGCGTTACAAATGTAACGAGTAACGGTAACGCTTAAAAGGGTTTTAAAATGTAACGATGTAACGGTAACGCTACCCCATTTTTACAAATTATAACGGGTTTTTCCGTTACTCGTTACTCGTTACATCCTACACACGAAACTCCACTGTGTTGACATTTTTGTTTATTTTTATGGAAACGAATTTTAATTTTTCAAGATTTTTAAATATATATATATATATATATATATATATATATATATATATATATATATATATATATATATATATATATATATATATATATATATATATATATATATATATATATATATATATATATATATATATATATATATATATATATATATATATATATATATATATATATATATATATATATATATATATATATATATATATATATAGATAGATAGAGAGAGAGAGAGAGAGAGAGAGAGAGAGAGAGAGATCCTTTTTTGTCTAAATATGAATATAATTTCAACAATTTTTAATATATTTACTTGCATTTTGTGTTAGAACCTGTTCAGTTTTGTTTCTTCCTTACAACGCACAATTTACAAGAGGGAGAGGGAGATTATTTAAAAAAATATATTATCTTGAAATAATGTTAATGCCTGTTTGTTCGTGTTTCGACCTGTTGTGGGTGACTCTTCACTTTCCCAATTTGTTCGCTCTCATTGCAATTCAGTTTGGAAACAAATGTTGCTTGTGTTAGATGTGTTTTTTACATCTTATTTTGAATATTATAATAAATATCTGAAATGACTGAAAAGACAGTTGAGAATGAAGAATTTTCAAATGCAGAAAAAGCTGCTGACATCTTGATCGATGTTCCGGACAGTAATTGGACAAAATCTGACTTGATATTGTGCGGTAAATTTTTCACAGTAGTTGGTAAATATGAAGAAAAAGTTAAATTTTTATGTCTTCTTTGCCCATCAAAGCCAGGCGTTTTCCTAAGCGCTGACTTATCAACTTCAGCCAACTTGAAGACCCATATAAAGGTATGTATGTAACAGTATGTCAGTATGAGTATGTCTGCTTTTTCCTAATAATAATAATAATAATAATAATAATAATAATAATAATAATAATAATAATAATAATAATAATAATAATAATAATAATAATAATAATAATAATAATAATAATAATGTGATTTTGAAATGCAGAGACGTCATCCAGATAGATGTTCAGAATTTGAAGAGTATCGTAAAAATAAACCTAAGAGAAGGCAAACCTTCGCATCACAAAATGTTCAATCGTCAAGTAAAGAACGTCAGACGGTTCTTCCCTTCGGAGGGAAATTGGTATGCTGTCGAATAGATCAAAAACAATTTGATGAAAAGGTAGCAGCTTTTGTAATAGATGGGATGCATCCTCTCTCGATAGTTGAAAACGAGAGGTTCAAGGATTTGTTTTCAGGTAATAGTTAATAGATATTTAACTAAAGTAAAAAAATTTTTTTCAAACAACGTTGCAGACAAAATCGAAACTTGAAAGTAATAGAATAGGAAATTTTTTACTGATATATTCGTTTAATTCAACGAGAAATATCTTTATTTTTTTAAGTGAAATTATTATTATTATTATTATTATTATTATTATTATTATTATTATTATTATTATTATTATTATTATTATTATTATTATTAATACAGGAGTATATCCAACTTTAGCATTGATGTCAAGACGTTCTCTTGGCCGTCACATATTTCAGAAAGTGGATGAAGTGTACGCGAAGATAAAAACAGATTTAAGTCAACAAGCCTTCTTATGTACAACTGCTGATGTTTGGTCTACAAAGCACCGAAGCTTTATGGGCGTCACTGTGCATTGGGTGAGCATATACTGATTGTTTTATACATGAAAATCTCGTTCAAAAAATTAATTTTTTTTCTATATTTCATCAGCTCTGTTACGTGCGTTCTACTTAGTCTTCAAGCATTTCTTGTAGCTCTGTGCTTCGTTAACTCTCTCTCTCTCTCTCTCTCTCTCTCTCTCTCTCTCTCTCTCTCTATATATCTATATATATATATATATATATATATATATATATATATATATATATATATATATATATATATATATATATATATATATATATATATATATATATATATATATATATATATATATATATATATATATATATATATAAGTATTTTAAATCTGCTAAAATCTATATCTATATATAGTATTACGACTTTTTACAGTCTGCTATCTCGGGACTCGAACCCAGACCTCTTAGATGGTAAGCAAACGCGCTAACCACTATATATATATATATATATATATATATATATATATATATATATATATATATATATATATATATATATATATATATATATATATATATATATATATATATATATATATATATATATATATATATATATATATATATATATATATATATATATATATATATATATATATATATATATATATATATATATATATATAAGTAAAAGTCTATTTTGGTACCCTTGCAACGGAAGATCGGAATTGAAAATTTTGTTCACAGGGTGTATCTATGATGCCTAAATAGGTGTTTAAGGTGCGAAAAAAAATTTTTTTAGTAAAAATTTTTTTTTTTTTTTTTTTTTTTTTTTTTTTTTTTGCAACGGATGGTCTGAATTTTAATTTTTTCACAGGGCCTATCTATGATACCTAAATAGGTGTTTAAGGCGCGAAAAAAATTTTTTTTTAGCTAAAGGAATTCATAGGGTAATCCGCCAAGATGCCTAGCGTAGGGTGCTCTCAGCCTTAAACTGTTGAGAACGGGGAGACTTCGTTCCCCCCCTCTGTCCCCCGTCGGCTCGAGCTCCCTAAGGTGGCGTTTTAATTTTTAAAAAATTTTTCGCGCCTTAAACACCTATTCAAGCATCATAGATACATCCTGTGAAAACATTTTTTTAAAAAAATTCCGATCTTCCGTTGCAAAAAAAAAAAAAAAAAAAAAATTTACCACAAAAAAAAAATTCGCACCTTAAACACCTATTTAGGTATCATAGATACACCCTGTGAAAAAATTTTTTCAATTCCGACATTCCGTTGCAAAAAAAAAAAAAAAAAAAAAAAAAAAAATTCGCACCTTAATTACCTATTTAGGCATCATAGATATACCCTGTAAATTTTTTTTTTCAATTCCGACCTTCCGTTCCAAGGGCACCAAAATAGATTTTATCCACATATATATATATATATATATATATATATATATATATATATATATATATATATATATATATATATATATATATATATATATATATATATATATATATATATATATATATATATATATATATATATATATATATATATATATATATATATATATATATATATATATATATATATATATATATATATATATATATATATATATAATATATATATATATATATATATATATACATATATATATATATATATTATATATATATATATATATTATATATATATATATATATATATATATATATATATTATATATATATATATATATATATATATATATATATATATATATATATATATATATATATATATTATATTATATATATATATATATATATATATATAATATATATATATATATAATATATATATATATATATATATATATATATATATATATATATATATATATATATTATAATATATATATATATATATATATATATATATATATATATATATATATATATATATATATATTATATATATATACGTCAATATATTAGCAATTTTCACATGTGTTTTCTGAAATGGAAGATTTCCTTTAAATTTGGTTTGTTTTGGGGTGTCATAAATATCAGGATTTAAGGATTTGGAAGTAGGGCTCTTCTGCATGACCCAATATCCTAAGACTATAATCCTGTATACCATGATTTATATGAAGTATATAAGAATTTATATCTGAATAAAGAGGATGATGTATCTGATCTATAGTTCTGAAGGAAATATCTTCATGTTCAACGATCTTCATGAAAAGATAACAAGTCTTTCCTATATAAGTGGCATTGCATCAATTTTATGATTTGCCGACAAACATATTGGTAAAAGAATTTTTGTTTAAAAGTGAATTTTTTTTTTTCAAGTTTTTTTTTTCGAGCAGAAAATATCAATAAAAGTTTAAACTTTGGTAAATTTGATTATATATCTTTATTTCATAACTTTAATCTCCATATAAAAGACAATTATACATAGAAGATCTCTTTGGGTATAGAGAACCTGGCGAGAGGTTTGAGAGCTGTTTATGGAATGAATAGTCAATTAATAGGGGGGTAGAGGGCGCGTTCAATTTAAGATTTAGCAAATTAAATGTCTTTTATATTTTTTAAGCTATTTAATGAAAGATTACACGGTTTTGGTTGCTTAAAATAAATTCCAAAGAATACTTTAAAGAAACAAATTGTATAAAGCAATAAAGAGAAGATGGCCGACTCCTCTTAAAGAAACTCGCAAATTATTCACCAGATTTGAAAGGAAGATTTTCTTATATCTTTTTTTTTATCTCATACATTTAAATCTTATTTTGTCAAAATTAAATTTAGCTTTATATATATATATATATATATATATATATATATATATATATATATATATATATATATATATATATATATATATATATATATATATATATATATATATATATATATATATGTGTAAGTAGTAATGGGGAGCTATTGACAGGTGTCAGATTTTTTCGAGGTAGCTAAATCTGGCAACCTGAGACTAACGATCTTTTCTGCATTTGCGTAAAATGCCGCATTCTAAGGGACCTTCCCAACCATTTTTTTTGTCGGCTCACGGACTCACTTAGTCCCCTGGACCCCCAGACCCCCAGATTCGAACCAATTTCAGCCGGACTGAACCGCAAAAAAATGGTCAGTAAAGAGAGTGAGGTGAACGCAGCGATTTTGCAAACTCAGGTAACTTCTTGATACCATTTTTGGGGTTCACGGTGCCCCCAGGGGCCTCTTCCCCAGACTAGAGGCAAGTTTCAATGGGTTGAACCCCCCAAAATGGTATCAGGAAAGAGCGTGAGGTCAATTTAATCGGAGAGATTTGCATTGGAAATCAAAATCCCGTTAGGCTCAGGTTGCCAGATTTAGCTACTTTGAAAATTCTGGTACCTGTCAATAGCGCCCCCCTTGATACTTATATATATATATATATATATATATAATATATATATATATATATATATATATATATATATATATATATATATATATATATATATATATATATATATATATATATATATATATAATCTTAAAATAAAAGTGCATATTATAGAGAAACTGAAATATGAAATAAGTTTAGAATTGATTCCTCCTCTTTTAAAACTTCAAATACAAATTTGAAAAGAACTTTTGAAAGACAAAAGCCACAAATGAAAAATATTAAACAATATTTGAATGGATATAAATATTTACATATTTATTCATCATTAAGGGTACGGTGACAGAATTCTGTGCAGACATAGGTTCGTTCCTCTGCACAGCATAAATATGCTCAAAATTAATATACGAGTTTAGTAAATTAAAAAAAAAAAAAAATTCCTGTCTTTCTTTACATGTATGGCAGCGTTCGATATTTTTTCTAGTTTTCATCATTTAAACAAACACACAAACACTCGAGTTCAGTCAGTGTTGAAGTTCTGATTAGAATGATCGAATGTATTAAGTTATTTTCTATAATTTTTTAATATCTTTTTATTATTTACCTTTTTTTTTTTTTTTAATTTTTTTTTTGGGGGGGGGGGGGGGGTTTGAGAAAAAAATTTTTGACTGCTATATAGGTTTACAATAAATATTTCCACATTGTTAAAAAATTTAGTTATTTTTTTGTAGCTGCCCTTATAACGATAAAGCACCTATTATTATTATAATTATTATTATTATTATTATTATTATTATTAATATTATTAATATTTTTATTATTATTAATTATTATTATTATTATTATTATTATTAATTAATATTATTAATATTATTATTATTATTATTATTATTATTATTATTATTATTATTATTATTATTATTATTATTATTATGTGAGCTTTTCCAAATTTTTGGGTGTGTGTTTGCGCGAGAGTGTGCGTTTGTTAGGTCGGATAATCTCAACTTTAGTTTATAACTCCATTCAAGCTGATTACATATTCTGTTTAACATACTCTGCCTAAAAGTGTAATACCATAAAAACACGAAACCATTACCAGATGTTCAGAGAGATTCCCATTCCTTCTTTGAAATTGCTTTAATGAATTACTTCAAGAAAAACCATCACCATAAAATGTACTTTAAGCAAAGGTTTAATTTAAATTTCCATTTTTATGGATTTGGAGTCAGATAAAATTGCAGGAAGAAAGTTTGGTATTGAAAGGCAAATAAATTCACAAGTTGAAGACTTGTAAAAAGAACTAAAAGAGGAGAAAATATAAATTAAAACTTAGTTACTAGGTGAGAACAATAGTTTTGAAACTCTTGGAAAAAAAATTAAAATGCTAATCTGATTGTGTGTGTGTGTGTGTGTGTGTGTGTGTGTGTGTGTGTGTGTGTTGTGTGTGTGTGTGTGTGTATATATATATTATATATATATATATATATATATATATATATATATATATATATATATATATATATATATATATATATATATATATATATATATATATATATATATATATATATATATATATATATATATATATATATATATATATATATATATATATATATATATATAATATATATATATATATTATATATATATATATATATATATATATATATATATATATATATAATATATATATATAATATATATATATATATATATATATATATATATATATATATATATATTATATATATATATATATATATATATATATATATATATATATATATATATATATATATATATATATATCACCAGAATTGGTGAAACACCATTTTATTAATCAAATTTACGGAAGAAAATTTCTGATATTTTATTTTTGGATGTCCTCTGGTGGTTAAATACAAGAGGCCTACTGAATTTTACCATAGTTGGGGAAAAAAATATCAGAAAAGGGGACAAGTGTCAATTTAAAGACTCAAATGTCACTATTCACGGCACTTGAAAGTGTAAAAGTCGAAAGAAGATAAAGAAGCAGAAAAAGGAAGAGTGGTCCAGACTTTGTCAGTGAAGTACGTGTAAGAATTAGCACAACTGTTAAGTTTGGAGTCAGATAACTGGACAGAGAATGAATGTCTGAAAGGAAATTCAAGATGTAAGTGCTCTTCTCAAAGAAGAAGGTATACGATTTGAGATACGGAAGTGCAGTATCTAATGTCACTGCAATAGTATTAGCAATTAACAAAGTGATGCAAAAGTTCGACGGCTGGAAAGAGATTGAAGAAAATAGGTAGCAAGAATTAAAAGTCGAAAATCCATAAACTTTGTCTTTATTACCTACATCATTATTGAGGAACTATTTCAGAATCATGGTCACTGAAAATGCACATAGCTACTTTATGTTGAACAAGCGGCTGGGGAAGGAAGAAAGTGTTAGGAAAGCGCTACAGGACAACTAACAACTTAGAAGCTTGTTTAGTGAGAGAAAATGTGATCATTCCTAGAAATATCTCGAGAAAAGAGATGCCAAGAATATTAAGAACAGAAAAAGGTTTAAAGTGTGAGTTTTCGAAAATGTTATAATTGTGTGGAAAATTATATCGAGTATATTATGAAAGAACATTTTGAGGGATTGCAAACTAAAATACTTTCTTTTCAATAACTAATAAAGATAAGAGAAAGATCAGGAGTCACTTTTCCCAAGCCACCTACCTAACATTAAATTTTTGCTGTAAGTGGACCGTCTTCCAAATTGAAAGAAATAATGTAGAGTATAATCGTAAACAAAAAGTTGGATTAGAGATAAAGTGCCAGATAGAATTTCATTGATGAAAATTAGAAAAGGATAATGATACACCAGAACCCTTACGAAAACCACAGTCGATAAAATTAAAGGTTGAATGGTAGCATCCTCTTAGATTAGCAGGAAAGAAAGTTAGAGAAGGTTACCGGAAGAAGGATAGATACAGAAACTCAGAAACTTAGAATTAAAAGCTTTGTTGCAGAAAAGATCAAAGGCTCTCGATTTGCCTAGAATAGCAAAAAAATAATAACCGAAAAGTCAAAAGAGCAGATACCTAGAGGCAGGGAGAAGTGAAAGAAGATTACGAGTAGAGTGTTCCTTGACGAAGCTAAAACTGGCAATTTGATATACGATTAGAAGATATTTTCAAGATATTTAAAAATTTTCCTATTAAGGATAGATTCGCAAACTTTCAGCAGGTAGGAAAGGTCAACATTGATAGGCATAGACGAAATAGTTTACAAAGCAGGGAGGAAACTTAGAAGTAAGTCTTGGGCGCTTCTGTACAGAAATGTACAGAAATAAATTTTTTATAAGAAATAATTATATCAGGCATAGATGAGTTGGAGGAAGTTGGAAAGGTAAGAATACTTTCCGAGTAATTTAGAGAGGAATTAGAAGCAAAGATTTAAACATAAAGTTTAGATGTATCAGATAGTAAGACAGCAAAGGTTCAGTCAAAAGAAACAAGAATAGGGTAAAGGTAAAAGTACAGTTAGAGTTGATATTTTTTTACAAATTGGCAGAAGGAGCGTGAGATAGAGGAGCTAAATAGATTGTTGCATTTTCAACGTAAAAGAGAGTTATTTGTATATCAAAGGAATGGATTTTTTCACTATTCCAGAACACATTTTTGAGGATGAAGGTAATATCTTGTGGGTAGCGCCCATGAGACGAATTGCAAAAGAACAAGTATAGTTAAACCAAAGTTTATCAATTTTAGTTGAAGGGAAAATAACAATTACATGTGCCTCTTTGTCAGAGTATCATTTAGGTTACACAATCTGCACCCTCCAAAAGACCTCTCCCTATCATTTAGCTACACCAATGTGCTAAGCGTCCTCCTCACTAAAAGCCGAGGGGTTCCTGTGAGCTGAAACATTCGTGAGGAATGTGTTTGCATGTGGAAAAAATAATATATGATTCTGTTGAATACAGTAGCCTTGAGGCATATTATAAATTTCAGAAAACCTCCTACAAGTTATTGTTTTTTATCCGTCCAAGAAACCGGTTCTGAGTTCTTTCGATGAATTTATATTCTAACGTTTTGCTCATAGTAGAAAAGTTGATCTATTTTCACTGATCTATGATATCTAACATGAAAAAAGAGAAAGATGTGGTTGATATTTTAATTTACGATTGTGGGCAGTAAGAAAAGAAGGTATTCACTATAAATCCATGATGAATGCACTCTATTTCTCTTTATCCAAATGGAGATTATTAAAGAAATCACTGCATTGTCTTCCTATACCTGATCAACAACGAGAAAACATCCTTCTTAATTAAATGCAACAATACTACCAGAAAATTAATATATCACTATAGGATTGAATTCAAGTGAATAACTTTATAATTAGGTTAATTATTAAAATGATAAACATTTTAATTATAGTTAATAATAATCATAAAAATGATGCTGAAAAGGGTATATAGCTAATAAATAATTATTGACTTAGTCTCTATTCGCAAATAGAATTTATAATCTTCGAATTTTATTTAAATTTTTTAAAGTGCTTTGTTATATTTTATAAGACAAGAGGTACATAAATCATGAGGAGTACCGAAAGCACCAAGAGAACTGTTACAGAATGTCCCAAATGAATTTTTGTCTGAGTAGAATGTTCACCTATTGCATGAATTGAAACTAGTTTGCTGCTTAGTAACAGATAAGTAATTGATACGGATTACAACAGCTGCATAAATTTTCTTGATTTGGATTCAAAATATAATCATAAACATTCGAGTAATGATAAAGGTATTCCTTTTATAAAAAAAGATTAGACAAACTGATTGTAAAAGCAGAAGTGCTTAATTAGAATGTGATGAAGGGTAGGTTAAATTTATAAACTTACATCCTCATTAGTTATTTAGATACAATATTAAAAAAAATTTGAAATACCAGCACTTATCTTAATATTATGAATCTGACATCATAACTAAATTAACACCAGTTTTTCCATTTATTATTATTAATTATGTTAGTATTTGTTGTTCGAATGCTTTATTCCTTTTATTTACTTGTTTTATTGTACAATAATTTTGAAATCAAAGCTGAAAGATGCACCAGTATGATTCGGTGTGGTCTGGAGCGGTGCGGTGCAGTGGTTCAATTTCAGTGTATTAATGCGATGCGATTTTTAAAAAACTAAATTAAAAATTACATATGTATGTTATATGTATATAATTATGGTTTTTAAATATGCATGTATATTATATATATATATTCTTTCCTCATTTCCTCAAAAAAAATTTACAGTAACTGAAATCGAACAATTACCAAAATTTTAACTTTATACCAGAGATAACAAAAATTAACTTATCGCACAAAGTTTCCGTAAACTAAAAGTTGAAATGCTTGGCATTAATTACAGAAAGTTATATGTTCTGTTTATGTATCTAGTATTCATTTAATTTTAATGCCCTTGGAAAAATGGAAATAAGAGTTAGCGATTCTAATAAAAGCTACAACACATCACAACACAACTCATGCGCATAAACATGTACACACATACACTCACACATAGATATAGGATATATACATACATATACATATACATATACATATACATATACATATACTATATATATATATATATATATATATATATATATATATATATATATATATATATATATATATATATATATATATATATATAATATATATATTAGGGCGGGTCAAAACTAGTATTTTCTCGAATTTATAAATTTCACACTATGTTGGGGCATAACACAGTGTGTGAAATGTTGCAGTTGTGTGCTCCCCCCTCCTACCCCTAATTTTGATGGAAATAGATATATTTTTAAAATTTCGACGTCTTAAAATTAGACTCGGAAAAATCTACCAACTAAATTAATAAATTAATACAATATTAATAATTAATTAATACAATATTGTATGTAATATTCTAAACAGAGAGACCAGAAGTTGTACAGTTTCGCACATGAACACATACACACATATTTTGAGTACAAATCCGAACTACAGCTTAATGAAATTTATATTAGTTTCAATTTTGTTGAGTTGTAATATTTCGAAGTTTGGAATTGAGTAAGCATTTTCTTTTATATCAATGTTTTATTAATCTATAAAACAGACAGAATATTAATATGTACAGTCGTCAACAGAAGTTCGTTCCTATTAGGCTGGAAATAAATATTTATATAAAATGGAGATTATTTCATAAAAGCTCTATTTTGAATAAAAAGAAAATAAAAACATTCAGCGGGACTTAATTGAACTGTGATTGGCTGAACCTGAAATGATCTCCATTTTATATAAATATTTATTTCCAGCTTAATAGGAACGAACTTCTGTTGACGACTGTACATCGCTGTGTGTTACTTAGTGATAATTTAATAACTGAAACAGTAACATGTATTTGTAATGTGATATACATAGAACGCAAATGAGTTGTGTACAATATATTATTATTTTCATTTTTTAGTATTGTGTATAATTCTATGTTATTTTATCTTATATAATGTATATTTTATATTAAATAATAATATATATTATATATATATATATATATATATATATATATATATATATATATATATATATATATATATATATATATATATATATATATATATTATTCCCTATTTTCAGATTCTGCATTAAAAATTATTGAATATACATTTTTATATAATGGCTACAAGAAGTAAGACTTTCAATTCTCATTTTGGTCATGTGAATTTCCACCTACGATGACTCCTTTCGAAAGGTGAAGTTTAACAGGCACTATCTATTTATTACTAAGAGAGAACAGATCGCCACGAAAGGATCGGCAACCGCTATAGATTGTCTTAAAATCGTTATTTGGCAATAACAGCTGACAGATATCGCGTACGTTCAAGGGCAGCTGCGGCTCTTGTTAACGCAGTATTGAAAGACATGGGAAATGTTAAATGCATCCAACATGTTAGATAGAAAGACGGTGGAGCAAGAGAGAAAACGAGTTGGAAAAATGATAGTCATCAGTAAGAAAGATAAAAACACAAGACATTGAATGTTTTGGGTTTTGATGGTAGAAAAGACAATACAAAAACAATAGGAAGAAATGGAACACGAAGAGCACTATGTCATTGTGAAAGAGCCATGTGATATATACCTAACTCATGGTACTCAAGATAATGGAACAGCTCGCTGTATTTCTGAGGAAATTATAACTTTTCTAAAAGATTCTGATAGTATAGATTCTCACAAAGCTCTTCTGTAAGATGGTGCTCCCGTTAACTCTGGTAAAGTGGGTGTAGTGCTCAGATTGATTGAAATACATCTTTAAAGACCTATAAAGTGCCTAAATTGCCTTCACAATGCTAATGAGCTCCCATTCAGGCATGTTTTCCAGGTAATAGGTGGGGAACCATCTGGGGCCACATTAATGAGTTTTGGAAAGAGCCTGAGGCTAGTTATGAAATGTTGCGAGGTCTGGAAGGTCCCTGAGGTTAAATAAAGGGTTAAATAGTGATGTTGCAAAGGTTTAAATACGATGTTGCAAGCGTATTGATTAACACTGCAAAAAAATGTTTTTTGCAACATATACATTCTGCAAAAAAATAAAAAAAATAAAAATAAACTATTAAAGAAAGGAGAAGGAGAATAAAGAAAGGAATAAATCAAGAACAGAAGAGTAGAAAGAAGAGCAATAAGAGATAAGAAAGGAATAAACAAAGGACAGAAGAAGAGAAATAAGGAGGAGAAGGAGAAAAAGAATGAAATAAACAAAGACAAACATATATATGTTGCAAAAAAAAATAAATAAATAAATAAATAAAATAAATTATTAACGAAAGGAGAAGAAGAATAAAGAAAGGAATAAATGAAGAACAGAAGAATAGAAAGAAGGAGGAGAAGAAGAATAACGAAAGGAATAGACCAAGAACAGAAGAATAGAAAGAAGAAGAATAAGAGATAAGAAAGAAACAAACAAAGAACAGAAGAAGAGAAAGAGGGAAAAGGAGAAAAAGAATGAATAAACGAAGAACAGAAAAAGAGAAAGGAGGAGAAAAGAATAAAAAAAGAGAAGGAAAGTAAAAGAGAATAAAGAAGAAGAATAATTTATTTAGTGAGATCTGGCAAGACTAATATTGTTTACTATTACATAGTGACATCTTCTCTGTTGCACAACGTTTAGAAATCAACCAACCACACGCTGCTGACTTTAATAAATATATATATAATATATATATATAATATATATATATATATATATATATAATATATATATATATATATTATATATATATATATATATATATATATATAATATATATAATATAATATATATATTATTCACAATTATAAATTATCCCATTTTGAATATCCAATCCTTCAAAATCTTAATCAACAATGCCACACACAACATAATAAACATATAAATCCCTCATCCCACATGAACACATTGTTCATACAATTACAAACCAAACTTAGCAACTCTGAATAAAATTACCAACCTAAACATAGGAGGCTACTTCAACGCCCATCACGCAGCATAGTGACAGGACTATCCAATAGACACCAGAGGAATACACATTCTTGATGAATTAGAAACGCTAAATATCCTAAACTACAAAAACTTACCTACTTTATTAACCCAACAAGCTAACCAATTCCGATCAGCCCCAGATATAACTTTTCCTCACCGTCCCTCCATCCAAACCTCACATGGAAAGCGAAAATAGACCTAACATCTGATCATATTCCTATCATAGCCACATAAACTATAGCCAAACAATTATACCTCAAGAAAACAACCACATTTACAAACTACAAAACAGCAAACTGGGCAAACTTCACGCACAGCGTAGAAACTCATTTAATACAACAGGAAATTACCAACCCACACTCCCTACATTCAACCAACAACACCTTCACCAAAATAGTAAACAAAGCAACAAAGTTAGATATTCCCAAGGGCTACAGGAAGCACTACAACCTCTCTCTAACTCCAGACATTTACAACGTCAAAATAGCAAATAAAAAAGTCTCCGACAATGCAAATCACACACATCTAACATCACCATACAACTAAACACCCTAAGAACACAAATCTCAACACTAATCTCAGACCACAAATCAAATAAATGACTACAAAACAGCCTAACTAATCCCAACGATAAAAGAACATGGCAAATAATCAAACAGCTAAATTTAAAACTCCAAAACAACCCTCCAACATTGAACAAAGCATTAAAAGAAAACAGCAGATTTCTTCCCTCACCCAAACAACACTGCACCATTCTGGCTCAGCACTACTCAACATCTCCACTAAACCAACACAACAGTAAACCTCATATAAACACGTCTACATTACAATCAACCTCCCCCCCCACCTTTTCTATTCAAGACATTATCCAAAGAATCAAATCACTAAAAAACTTCCCAGCCACAGGTCCAGAAAACATCTCTGACTTTCGTCTAAAGTATCCAAGATCCTCAGCTGTAACATGCCTAACCAAAATCTACAACAAATCATACTCATATAATTTCATCCCTGCAATATGGAAGAAAGCCAAAAAATCACCCAAACCGAAACCCAAGATCTAAACCTTCCTTCACCATATCAC
>SEYY01020526.1:12500-15916 GCA_009176605.1 Armadillidium nasatum | reverse complement strand
ATATATATATATATATATATATAATGTGCATGTACGAAGGTACTTTTAAATAAAAAACATTATGAAGGGGTACGGAAGGAAAAAAAAGGTTGGGAACCGCTGCTATAGGGTGATAGTTAGAAGGACTAGAGAGACTATCTTTCTTCAGAATAGGTTGGACTAATGTGCGCTTTCAACACTGAGGGAAAGTACTAGTATTAATGCATAAAGAGAATGAGGGATTGAGCCACTCAGAAAAACATCCCTTAAATCTCGGGGAGGAATGCATTCCAGGCTGCTTCCCTTACTAACATTCATAGATTTCAGAAGTCCAAGTACATGATCAAATGTAATCACAGGTAAAGGCATTGGACATCTGGGAGGAGAAGTAGGAGGAGGATTGCTTGAGTCGTCCAGGGTTGGATTAGAGAACAGGAAGCGGAAGAAATTAGCCTTTCCATTTGCAGTATTATATATATATATATATATATATATATATATTATATATATATATATATATATATATATATATATATATATATATATATATATATATATATATATATGTGTGTGTGTGTGTGTGTGTGTGTATTTCAAAAAATCCAGAAATTTCGAGAGATTATTTTTAAATAAAACCCTATAACCACGAGGAAAAGGACAACATTTCAGTCCCGAAACGCAGGGCCTTCATCAAAGTCCAACAAGAAACTGGACTTGTCATTCTAGATCTGATGAGGGCCCGGCGTTCCGGAGATAAAACAGTTTCCTTGATATCCTCTTGAGTTTAAGGCCAGTCACAGCGAGCAGCATCGGTCACACTTGTCACGCCTCGTTTCAACTTCATGTGACATTCAAATACTTGTAATAATAACAAACTTTTTCCCGAAACGATCTTGCAGCACTTTGAAGCAATCGGCAAGCGAAGTCATCATCTTTACACTACTGCAGTGCTTTTGTCGGGTGTTCTAGATTCAAATTTTCGCCTGTCGTCCACCTTTAAAACCAAGAGTATCAGTGATCCCAACTTACTGTTTCAAACTTTTACCACATTTCTAAGGTTTCTTTTAGATCTCCCTCGTATATATATATATATATATATATATATATATATATATATATATATATATATTATATATATATATATATATATATATATATATATATATATATATATTATATATAATATTATATATATATATATATATAATTTTTTTTTTTTTTTTTTTTAATAATTTTTTAACTTTATATAACTTTTTTGGTTTAATTAAAAATATTTTCCAAAATTTATGGATACAGGAATTATTATATTTTTTTTTTTTTTATTACTATATATATAATATATATATATATATATATAATATATATATATATATATATATATATATATATATATATAATATATATATATATATATTAATATATAATATATATATATATTATTTATATATATCTATTTTTTATTATTATTATTATATTATTATTATTATTATTATATTATTATTTATTATATATATATATAATATATATATATATATATATATATATATATATATATATATATATATATATATATTATATATATATATATATATATATATATTATTTGGGTCTGGTAGGGAAACTTCTCCGGTTCGGCCAAATCGAGGGTATTCTTAAGAGCCGGTTAGCATAGTTTCGAATCCTTAATGGGCATTCCTACTATGCGCTTGGAGCAATTTTAAGAGCGATTATATATATATATATATATATATATATATATATATATATATATATATATATATATTATATATATATATATATATATATTATTTATACTCAGCACCATATCCCGCATGATGAGGGTGGTGTCGGCTGCAGAAAGTATTCCTATTCCTGCAACCGTACGTGGGAAGGGAGAAAACTGGTTAAGAGGGTTCCCAGCCTCTAGAACCATAAGAATGATGTTTTTATTATTATCTATACATATACATATTTATATATAATAATTCCGTGATTTGAACCAGCGACCTCTTGAACAACATAATAAAGTCTTAACACTTAACCACTGTACCCACCAATATAAAAAAAAAAAGATCTAAAATGGTTTCCACTCTACAGGTGTGAAAGCTAAGAAGACTTTGCCTTATGTAACAATGGCAAATAACACCCATGTTGAATAGGATGAAACGAATTAACCGTAATATATCCTTGGGATTCGAATAAGCATTAGTTATAACAAGTGGCTTCCACCTTACCACTGAACCACTTTCAATATAGGTTACCACCTTACCATTATATATATTATATATATATATTATATATATATATATATATATATATATATATATATATATATAATATATATATATTATATTATATTTTTTTTTTATATGCATTGAACCATATCCCGCGTGATGCAGGGTGGTGTCGACTGCAGGAGTTTTCAAATTTCTGCAATCGTACGTGGGAAGAGAGAAAAACTGGTTAAAAGGGTTCCCAGCCTCTAGAATCATGCGAAGAACTATTCTTCATTTGACTTGACTGCCACGAAATAATAGTCATTTATTGACCAGAAGTTACCTCTATCTAAACTCTCTTTTTTTCTTTCTTTCCTTTAAAATTTAATTTTCCATTAATTAAACTGCCGAAAGTACGCTATACCGAAAGATAAGTTGCTTTACAAAAATTAATTTTATTGAATTTCTGTTAATTTACTTTCAAAAAAATACTGAAATATTATATCGAAAAAATTAAAAAAAAAATTTAACTTTGGTCAATATCATTTTTCACGCATAATCCTTCAAATAAACTTTGCAACCTCATGAAGAAGATCTCGAAGTCTCAGACCCTTCTCCTCTTTTCTTCACTTTTCGTGTAAAAAAACATATATATATATATATATATATATATATATATATATATAATATATATATATATATATATATATATATAATATATATATATATATATATATATATATATATATATATTATATATATAATATATATTTTTTTTTTTTTTTTTTTTTTCCTTCTCACCCCCTGACCACCCATGTTGAGGCGGCCACACTTCGCTAATGAAGCTCCGCCGCAGTCGGTCTCGTCCAGAGATCCTTCAAAGAAGTGATGTCCCAGAAGAGTTTGGGGCGAGAGTTGGAAGGACAGCGTAATAGAAAGTGTTTCACGGTCTCCGGGGCCATTCCGCATCTAGTACAGGTGGGAGATGCTGCCTGGTTTATTTTGAATTTGTGTTTGTATATGTTGTATAATATATATATATATATATATATATATATATATATATATATATATATATATATATATATATAATATGAGTAGTATACTACTTATATGAGTACCTATTCTCGCGTCCAGTAGGTATTACTTTATTCACATACCACTCAACCTTAACTCTATACACTGTCAAATGACAAATTAGCAGCTTCCAAATTTATCTCC
>SEYY01020526.1:0-5000 GCA_009176605.1 Armadillidium nasatum | reverse complement strand
TGGTGTTCCCTTTGAATGACGGGATATTGAAGTGGTAGGCTGAGCAGATGTCCCAGGCATTGAGGATATAGCTGACGAAGGCATAGATCCGGTTGAAGTAGATGATGGTTGAGATGACCCACTGTGGGTTAAAGATAGTTCCAGGGGATACAAAAGTTTGACAGGGTATAGACTGATTTGTCCTCCTGGTGTCTTCACGAAGACTGATCGAACTTTTCCATCATCTCCATACATCAATTTAGTGACGATTCCCATTTGCCAAAATGGTCTGTCTTTTACAGGACTGCGGATCAGCACTACATCGTCGACCTTAACCAGATTATCCCATCTGGTTTGATATAAATCTCGACAGGTCTCTCGAAGGCTCAATAGATATTCCTCGTACCACCTTGTTCTAAAATCTTCAAATTTGTCAGATGATTTTTTTAGGGCTTTAATCAAAGCATTTCGAGACGATGACGGAGACATCGCCATAAGATCAGAATTATCTTCTTTTCTTATTAAGATACTGGTTCTGGAATGTGGTTTTAAAAAGCAATTTGGTGTGAGCGGTATCACATCATTTGAACTCGAAGTATATGTCAGAGGACGAGAGTTTATAGCATCAGTTATTTCTGAGAGAGTTGTTATAAAGCTGAAATATTCGACAGAAGATCTTCCAATTGTCTTCAGTAGACAGCTTTTGACGACTTTAACCATTCTCTCCCAAAGGCTAGCAGTCCATGGACTGTAAAGTGGTACACGATGATGTTTTATCTGATTTTTACGAAGAAACTTTTTTCCATTCTCTGAAACCACAAATGACTCAAATGAATTCACCCCTTGTATAAAGGAACGTGCGTTATCACTATAAACTGCATCTGGCACTCCATAGAGATTTACAAAACGTTGAAATGATTTTACAAATGATTCTGAAGACATATCAGGAACCAAATCTAAATGAATAGCTCTTATGCTAAGACATGTATAAATTAAGATATACATTTTTTGAGATTGAGGTGAGCCTTTTACTTTCACCCACCAATGCTTGGTATAATCTATACCCACATTCTTATAAGGCAGAAAAAGTTCCACTTGAGCTTTTGAAAAATTTGTGAAGCGAGGATAATTGAATGCAAAACTTTTTGCACACTATGCATTCTGATATGACTTTTCGAATAGTATTTCTAGCAGAGGTGATCCAATAACCTCTCAGACGAATGTTGGTTAGAGTGGCTTGAATGCCAAGATGTTTACAATCAAAATGGGCGTTTCGAATAAAAAGAAATGTCAAATGATGATTTTTTCCCATCAGGATTGGATTTAAACATCAAAGTCATAATAATACCTTTGCTTCTAATGAGCTCTAAATCATCTAGAAATAAATTTAAATTGTTTACCAAATCTGGTGGTGGTTCATTTAACGAAGCATCCTCTTTCACTCTTCTTAAAAAGGCAAGCTCTTTCGGAAAAGATTCTTCCTGCATTCTTTTTAGGCAATATATTCGAGCTTTGGAATCACAATCAATGTTGATTCCTCTAGAAAGTGCTGAAAACTTATATAAAAGTGCACAAACTCTAAAAAGAACATTTAAATTAGAAAAATTTTCAAATTTAATAACAGGAAGATTAGTACTTACATTGACAGTCGCAGCACTAGAGAGAATTATTTTCGGAACTCTCCATTCATAATCAGGCCAGTATATGGGTGCAGAATCCAGCCATTCGGGTCCATGCTGCCAAAATGACAAATTTTTTCGAAACTCTGATATATTTAATCCTCTGGTGAGTAGGTCGGCTGGGTTTTCTTCAGACCTCACGAAACGAAATTCAGGAATTAGATTATGGTCTTCTTTTAATGAAGAAACCATTTTTTTATATCTTGTATTCTATTCTTTATGAATACACTTTTGTTTTTTCTTCCCCCACGTAGTATCCAGGCCAAAGACACTTGTGAATCCGAAAATATATTTAAAGTTTTAAACTTTGAATCTTGAAAGCATCCTAGAACTTGAGGTAAGCATTTCAATGCCAAAAAAATTGATAAAAGCTCCAAGCATGGCAGTGTTCTCCCTTTCAGAGGAGAGACTTTTCCCTTAGACCAAAGAATGCTGGGTGCTTTGGTGCTTGAAGAGATATACATTACGAAGCCATAGCATGAAGAACTTGCATCACAAAAAATGTTAAGCGACAAGTTGGAGCCCTCGGTCTCAAAACAAGATCTTTCGAAAGTAATTTCTTTTAAAGAAATTAAATCTAGACGCAACTTTTCCCATAAGGTCTTCAATTCTTCGTTGATTTCATCGTCCCAACTCATTTCCTGTTCCCACGTCTTCCTCATGAGAATACGCCCACGTATTGTAACTGGAAGAAACAGTGATAAGGGGTCGAAAACTTTAGATATTTGAGAGAGAAGTTGACGTTTCGAATTGGCCGAATTTATTTCAAAATCACTCAATCTGATAGTGTCAGATGAGGTGTCGAAAAGATATCCCAAAACTCTTTCTTCTGAGCTTTGGTGTTTTGCTAATTTTTGGTTAGCCTCGAAAATTTCTTTTAGTTCTGAATTATTTGAATTCCAACTGCATAAATCGAATCCACCTTCACTCATTCTTGAAGTGGTCTGACAAAATATTTCTTTTAAATTATCAATAGAAGAGTTGGAATATATAAAATTATCCATATATAAATTATTTTCCAATAATGAAGAACAGAGATCTGGGGGATACTGTTTTGCATGGTGTCTTATAACAGCTCCCAAAATATAAGGACTTACTGATAGCCCAAAATGATTGAGGTGTAACGATAGGTATGAAGCACACCTTCTTCTTCCCAGAAGAAGCAGAATCGATTACGATCTTCATCCTGTTTTAAGACGAATCTGCAAAAAGGCTTTCGAAATGTCTGCTAGTACGACATATTTGTTTGTCCGAAATTGAAGTAACAATCTAAATAAAGATGCCATCAGATCTACACCAGGATAACAAGCCTGGTTTAAAGATGGACTATTCCCGATGCGAAGGCTGCAATTAAAGACAGGACGAATTTTCGTTGTGACTTGTTCTGCAGTCTTAATAACAGGCCTATGAGGGATCCAAATGTATCTATGAAAATCTTTTGGAGACACATGGACGGGCTCGATGATGCCATCAGCCAGGTTTGACGAAATATGTCTCCATATGCCGAAATGAGACCTTGGTTATGAAGTTTTTGTGTTACACGATGAAGAGCAGCTAATGCTACCTGATGATTTGAAGGCACAGCTTTCAATATTTCTTCATACCATGGGATCTCAACATGATACTTACCTTCCTTATATTCAATACTCTCATGGAATCTACTTTCGAAGATGGTATCGATGGAACCTTGGTCAGCTTCTTCATTTATTCCGATGGATTCCAATTTATAGATGTTCTCTATACCGACATCAAGTTCCAAGTCTGGTGAGTATGAATCAATGGGTCGAATAGGAATGAGACGGATCCACTATGAGATTGACGATGTTTTCGGGAATTTTTTTGACAGATTTGAGAAGAGATGGAGACAACAAGCTGGAATCTTTTTGTTGTCAGGAGGTCCTCTTTCTTTGAGGACTATTCGAATTTTCTTCTCCAAATATGACTTCAATTTGAGAAGGAGTTAAAAATTTACGAACTGGTCCAAATGGAACGAAAATGGCAAGAATCAATGGCACTCATCTTAAACAATTGACTACTTTAAAATGCTTCATGAGAATATAGAGCGTCTATTCCCAGAAGACATTCCACATTGTTAACAATGTCACCATGACGGCCTCCTTGATAGAACCGATCGGCTATCTTAAAATTATTTCTTCTTATGTTGTATTCGGCTCCCATCAATCCCTTAACTTCAAAACCGACTTCAAGATTGGGATCCACAAGAGCAGGAATTTTGGTATATGACCCACAACATAAATTCAACTCCAGATCAATGGAGTACATTGTTCTGGTTTGTTCTCCCAGAAAAGTTTTTACAGTGGTGTTTTGACGAGGAAGTGAAGCAATATTTACTCCAAGCTTCTCCATGACACTTCCTTTGAAGTAACTTCTCTGAGACCAAAATCTAGAAGTGCCCTTATTTCTTGAATTTTATTCCCTCTTTTCACTTTAAGGGAGATGGTTGGAAGAATGTTGCCAGAAGGAGTTGATCCTGTGTTGATACACAGATGACTTCTTTGCGATTCATCCTCCTCAGTTTGTGCAAGAGAAGATGAAGAAGTAGGTGTGTCATCTGTTCTACGATGTTGTTCACTCTTCCTTTTTCCATTTTCAGATGAGCAAAGGGCAGATATGTGTTTCTTGCTTTTACAGTAAAAGCAAGGGCGGTGCTAAGTCCATATCGCTTAGCAGGACACTGCTTGGATTTATGCTTAGTGCTGGAGCAGCTAGAGCATAGTCCTAATTCTTCACAGCGCTCTTTTCTGGAGGCTGGATTCGAATGGACGGTGCAAGAAGACATAAAATGTGCACCATCACACAGTTTGCACTTTACAGATGAAGATTCCGAAGAAATACTTGACTTTTTTGTAGATGTGGTGTTCTCTTGTTTGGAGTACGCAGAATTTTGAAAAAGATATTTTTCTTCCATTTGAAGATTTTTTAGATGTAGATGCATGTGATGGATTCTTCCCTCTGATTCTTTCCATAGATTTTAAAATCATATGGTAATTTTCGAAGATGATGTTGATGGATGAAGGATATTCTATCTTCGTCTATTTTCAATTCCTAGGAAACTTCATCCACCACTTAGAAGTTTACATAACCCTCCTCCATAAAATCCAATTCGAATTCTTTAATTCATGCAGGTGTGCACGAACTTCTGAAATGAAAGTTCTCACTGCTTCAAGATTTTTATTGTCTATGACAGGAGCTGTGTCTATTTTGTGAAATAGAGAATCGATAATAAAAGGCACATCAAGATATAAATCTTTTAAAATTTGGAGGGCAACTTCATAGTTGTCGTCCACATTAGGAAGATGTTCTACATCTTTTAATGCCATA
>SEYY01020525.1:7500-10000 GCA_009176605.1 Armadillidium nasatum | reverse complement strand
TCTTTCTAGCTACCTCCGCTTGATGGAATTTTCTTTTGTTTTCTGCTTCCTTCCGAGTTTAATGTTTAACCTTTCAATGTTTATTGTGGTAATCAAAATTTGTGTAAGGAAGTATATGCATGCGTTTTTATTTTATTTTAAATATTATTATCATCTTTTTACACTACCTTCAATAAAAGAATTTTGTCCGTGAGCAGGAGACAGGTGTTTCCAAAAAAAAAAAAAAAACATTTTTTTTATCTACACTGCTGGGCAAAGTCTAGAGGCCTACCGATTTCCACCAGAGTTGGAGAAATACCAGAAGTCTGATCGTTAATGGCCAACATGTCCCGAAACACAGCGTTTAAAAGTGTGCAAGTCAAAGGAAGTTGGGAAAACAGATGAAGGGAGTGTGTTCCAGACTTCACTAGTAGAGTATATGTATGATTGAGCATAGAGGTTAAGTATGGCGTCTGAGAGTTGGATAGAGAAAGAATGAGACTATGTAGAAAGTCGTGTCGCAAGAGCAATTCTCAGAAGAGAAGTGTTCATTGTAATAGTGAAAGTATAGAGAGAGTGAGAAAGACGTAAAAGTTGGAGAGAGTTAGTAAGAGCAAAAGAGTTTATAAGACGAAAAGCCATAGACTCCACCTTTTCAAGAAGCTGCATATGTGTGGAACCACACCAGATTTGTGATGTATATATACTAAGTACAGGGGCGAACAACACCCATATAAAGAGCAAGACAATTGGGGTGGCATAAAAATATCACGAAGGGGCCTCAGAACATCCAGCCTTTTAAAAAAAACTTGTTCAGAAAGAGAAGTAATATGATCCTTCCAAGAAAGATCACGAATGAAAGAAATATTGAGGACAAATAAAGGTTTTAGTTAGAGTGTTTTCGAAAAAGACGTCATAGTTGTGTGGAAGGTTGCGTCGAATATAAAGATGGAGGAATTAAGTTTTTGAGGCATTGAAAACGACCATGTTTTCTCTGCCCCATTTGGAATACGAGAAAGATCAGTGGTCGTTGCCCCATTTCCACATTGTCCACTGTTTTTGCGTCAATTAAATGCTGTTGGAGTCATCGGCATAGGAGTGAACAGGAGATGAAGTAACAAAAATGCCATTAATAAAAAGTAAAAAGAGTTGGGGATAGGACAGATCCCTGAGGAACACAACTATTTATAGATTTAAAGAAAGTACGGTGGGACTCTACAACAGCCGCTATGCAACGACCGGAAAGGAAATCAGAGAGAAGGTCACCAGAGAGAAGGATAGATTCAGAAAGAGGGAAGTTTGGAAATCAAAGCTTTGTGCCAGAATCTATCGAAGGCTTTCGATATGGCTATCGCCACAGCGAAAGGTTCACCGAAGAGCGAATGTCCAAGTGTCAGAGAGAAGGGAGAGAAGGTCACCAGTAGAGCGTTCTTTGCAAAAGCCATACTGGCGATAAGAGATAACATTAGAAGAGTTGAGGCGTTTCAAACTCTTCCTGTTAAGGATAGATTCAAAAGCTTTAGAAAGGAGGAGGTTAAAAAAATATTATGATAATTAGAAAGTTGAATGAGTGCACATTTCCAGCAAGAAGGGAAGGTCGAGGTAGAGAGACAGAGATCAAATAGTTTACCAAGGCAAGGTGCAAACTCAGAAGCACAAGTTTTGAGAACAACAGGAGAAATACCATCAGGACAGTACGCCTTATTAGTGTTCAGCTCAGAGAGAGAGAGAGAGAGAGAGAGAGAGAGAGAGAGAGAGAGAGAGAGAGAGAGAGAGAGAGAGAGAGAGAGAGAGAGAGAGAGAGAGAGAGAGAGAGAGCAGAAATTATATATTTAGAAGAAATTACATTATTAAGCATAAATGTGTTGGAGGGAGTTGTAGAAGATAGAATAGCTCCGGAATTGTCTAAGGTAGAGTTAGAGGCAAATGTTTGAGAGAAAAGTTCAGCTTTAGCAGAAGGTAAAACAGTAGTTCTGTCATCAGGATATATTAGAGAAAGGGAAAGAAAGAAGTAAAGTTAAAGTTGACATTTTTGCAAAATGCCCGAAAGGGTGAGAGGAAGAGAAACCAGAAACATTATTGCATTGACTACGGAGAAAAGAGTTTTTCGTGTCAAGAAGAACATATTTTGCACAATTTTGGAATGAAATATAAGTTGAATGAGTTTCTGTGGATTGAAGACGACTGTAATCATTGAAGGCAACATCCCTGCGGCGAATAGCACGAGAACAGGTAGAGTTAAACCAAGGTTTGTCTATATATATATATATATATATATATATATATATATATATATATATATATATATATATATATATATATATATATATATATATATATATATATATATATATATATATATATATATATATATATATATATATATAAAATAAAAAAAAAAAAAAAAAAAAAAAAAAAAAAAAAAAAAAAAAAAAAAAAAAAAAAAAAAAATTTAAAAAATCAAACAATTTTTATTAATTAAAATTTTTTTTTTTTTTTTTATTTTTAATTTAATTATTAA
>SEYY01020525.1:0-2500 GCA_009176605.1 Armadillidium nasatum | reverse complement strand
CGATTTTTGTTTATGTGAAATTTGTAACTCAAAAATAAATAAAAATTAAAATTAATTATTATTATTATTATTATTATTATTATTATTATTATTATTATTATTATTATTTGCAAGCACTTTTCAGAAATATAAAGGGATTAGTAAAATTTTTTGACATTATAATTTTTAATTATATAAATATTACACTAAATAGTCCTTTAGCATATATAAAAGCTAATAATAAAAACAATAACGAAAAAAATAAAATAAATACTATTCAACAATAATTAAGCAATAAATAACTGAAAATAAATAATAGGTATATTAACAGGTGATATTTTATAACAAATAAATAATCAAAAGTAGTTAAATTTTGGTTATAAATGTATCAATTAAATTTTCATTATTAATTAAGAATATTTTTGCTACGTCATCGATCTTCTGATTCCGAAGTTCGCGGAAAAACAAGAGAATAAAAATGTATCCTCCAACGCAAATGATGCAGTGAAACCAAAATAATCCTCCTGTTGCTATGACGATTGTGATCTTATTATAAGCAACGTCAACCATTAGAACCGAGAGCCACATTGTGGTTGATGATACAGACACTCCGAGCCATTTTAATCTTGTTCCAAACGTTTCTCCAAGAGTTAACCAAGTAATTGGAGCTACAGCTGTTCCGTGAGCTATTGTAAATAAAATGATACAAAACGTTTCTGCCGCTCTTTGGTATACGTAGTACGTTTCTAGCTTATGAATATCTTTTAAAAATAAAAATAGACCCAGAGCAAAGGCAGAAGCTGCCATTATAGTCAGTGAAAGAAGCAATAATAACTTCCTTCCGATCTGATCAACTAGTACAGATGCAACTGAAAGACCAAGTAATATAATTGATATTATAATTATGTAAGGCATGTTTGAATAAGGCAATGACATTTCGTTAAAAAGTGAATGGCTGTAGAATATAATACTGGCAATTCCTGACATACTAAATAGAAACATCAAGACTGAAGATATGATAAGAGGCCTCCAGAAACCAGGTCTCTTTAGCTCATAACGATCTAGACACCATTTGTTGGAGTAGCAGTTATCAGCGATATCCTTATATTCCTTCATGACGTCAGATGTAAATCCTCTCAGCCATTGGAGCATAGCAAGAGCTTCATTAGGATTAGTTCTTATTAAGTATCTAGGCGATTCTGGCATACATAATACGACCATTATATAAAAAGGTGCAATTACGCTTGCCCCAATTATAGCGAAACTTTTCCAGGAAAACATGGCCTCGAATAAAAAGGAAATTAAGAGCCCAGTCTGTAAAGTAAAGGAAAAATTTGAATTAATATTGAAATAAAATATTTTACATATGTTTTGGCAACCATAAATCAAACTTTATTTACATGTAAAGAAATTAATTGAAATAAAAAATACTAAAATAATATATTTTACATCTACACTTTGGCAATCATAAACATTATTTACATGTAAAGCAATTAATTGAAATAATATATTTTTCATCTATATTTTGGCAACCATAAATAAAACATTATTTACATGTAAAACAATTAATTTAAAATAAAAAAATATTAAAATAATATATTTTATATCTACATTTTGGCAATCATAAATCAAACATTATTTACATATAAAGCAATTAATTGAAATGATATATTTTACATCTATATTTTGGCAGTCATAAATCAAACTTTATTTACATGTAAAGCAATTAATTTAAAATAGAAAAATATTAAACTAATACATTTTACATCTATATTTTGGCAACGATAAATCAAACATTATTTACATGTAAAGCAATAATTGGAGTTGATGATAAAGCTCCTCTTATTTTAGGGGTTGATATTTCAGCGACGTAAACCTGTGCCAAGACCAACGTTAAGCTTGTGGCTACTCCACAAATCCAGTAAAATAATAACACCATCCAAGCCTAAAAATTGAAAATGTTAATTAGAAAATTTCCAAACTCGAAAAATTTTAATTTTAATTTAAATATTTTTGTATTTATATATTTTTTTTGTTATAGTTAAAAAAAATTTTTTTAGTTATAGTTTATTCTGTTTTAATTTTAAAGATAAAATAAAGCTACCAAAAAAAAAAAAAAAAAAAAAAAAAAAAAAAAAAAAAAAAAAAAAAAAAAAAAAAAAAAAAAAAAAATAAATTTTTCGAGAATAAATTATAATAATAATATTGAAAAATTGCAAATATAAATCTCCTCTAAGGGATTAATTTTAAATGGTAAAATAATTTTTTATATATTTATTAATAATAAATTAATAAATATATATATATATATATATATATATATTATATATATATATATATATATATTATATATATATATATATATATATATATATATATATATATATATATATATATATATATATATATATATATATATATATATATATATATATATATATATATAGTATATATATATATATATAATATATATATATATATATATATATATATATATATATATATATATATATATATATAT
>SEYY01020524.1:270000-273236 GCA_009176605.1 Armadillidium nasatum | reverse complement strand
AACAAGCTTCTTAGAGGTTGGCTATTTTGAGACACATTCGTAATTTCTTCACGCCACTCCAGTTGCTTGCTCTTTATAGGGGTATTATTCGCTCTGTATGGAGTACGTTCTCACACATCTGGGATGATTCCATTCATACAGCTCTCCTTTAAAAAGTTGAGTCTAAGGCTTTTCGCCTTATCAAGTCTTCCACTCTTACTAATTCTCTGCCGTTTATTTCTTCCCGTCGAATTGTTGCGTCACTTTCTCTATACTATTGCTATTACAACGGACACTGCTCTTCTGAAGTCTCTCGTCGCATACTTCCTTCTCTGAGAAGGGATCGTGCGATACGCCTTCCTACACAATCTGATCATCTATCTGTCCAGTTATCTGATTCCAGATTTAACCGCTATGCTCAATCTTACATATACTCTATTGTTAAAGTATAGAAAACTCTCCCCTTCTCTGTTTTCTCAATTCCTTTGACAAACGCCATGTATCGGGACATGTCAGCTTTTAACTTGATTAGATTTCCGATGTTTCCCCAACTCTGGTGGAAATTGGTAGAGCGCTGTCTTGCCAGATAGTATATAATATATATATAATATATATATATATATATATATATATATATATATATATATATATATATATATATATATATATATATATATATATATATTTAAATAAAAGTTCACAACTCACGGGCATTGTCCTATTCGAGGAGAAGAACTTTTATACGTAGTATATACCTACCTACATGATCAGCATTGGGGTCGAACCGGCTCCCTCAAGTACCTGAGTCAATCAATATATATATATATATATATATATAATATATATATATATATATATATATATATATATATATATATATATATATATTATTTAATTACAATGCTATATCGCATCAGTAAATAAGTATGAAAAGTGGCTATCTTCATATATATATATATATATATATATATATATATATATATATATATATATATATATATATATATATATATATATATATTATATATATATATATATATATATAATAATAACAATAATAATAATTAATAATAATAATAATAATAATAATAATAATAATAATAATAATAATAATAATAATGAATGTTTACTCTTATTATTTCAGGTATGTTGGTGTGTTGTACTTTACTAGAGAATGGGAAAAATGCAAATTTTACGACACGATGGTAAGAAAAATTGGAATTTTGGAAAAAAAAAAAAAATCTTCCTTATTTAAAGCAAAACTTGATTGCTTCATGATTTAACTTTTAAATGCGAAAATTTCTTCATTTTCATTTTCCAATGTTTTATGAAAAAAAAATTTGTATAAAAAAAAAAAAGAGAGAGAGAGAGAGAGAGAGAGAGAAATTTTACCTTTTTCTTCTTTAGATTATTATATATATATATATATATATTTATATATATATATATATATATATATATATATATATATATATATATATATATATATATATATATATATATATATATATATATATATATATATATACTTCTTCCACTCGCAGTCTCGTTCTTTTTTTCTTCAACTTTCAAAAAGCCCAGTTTTGATAGTTGTACTCATTCCTTCATGTAATGAATTTCCCCTCATCCTTTGCCTGCCCTTTGACCTTCACATTTTCAACCAGTGGTCCAGATCCATGGAAAAAGAGCAAAAACATTAAAAAAGGAGTGCAGAAACAATATATATATATATATATATATATATATATATATATATATATATATATATATATATATATATATATATATATATATATATATATATATATATATATATATATATATAATTTTTTTAAGAGTAAATGAAAATAAAATATCCGGGGCTGGAGTCGTATAATTTTAAAGTTCTGGAGCCTGGGTCGGGACCTGGTAAGTGGTAAATATATAACGATAAATCAGAGTATTAAACGGCAAAATAATTTTCCGCTCCTCAGCCCTCAGCTAGTGATGTATAGAGTCAAATTTTGAGGCCCGTCTCCGAATTTCGAGTCTAGGTTTTAGCCCAATCTACGTCCGAGGTTGAATTCGAATCCCCGAATCTGAGTCTCTGAGTCTGAATTCAAGTCAATATTCAAGTCCAAGATATTGCATATCTTTTTATGATAAAAATATTTTAAAAATGTTGAATCGATATTTTTGGATATATAGAAATATAAGATACAACAATAATAATAATATTAATAATAATAATAATAATAATAATAATAATAATAATAATAATAATAATAATAATAATAATAATAATTTTAAAATTATACATAGGAAACATGAATTTTGGTAATTTAAATAAAATAGTCCAACTGAAAAGAAAATTAATTAAGAAGTAAATTAATCAAGCGTACAATAACCTAATATAGAAATAAAATAAAAATAGTTTTTTCTCTTAATCTTTTCAATTAGCAAAACAGGAAAACATATATACAACTAGACCAAGCTGCATCAGAGACCTTGAAACCGAATGTGGAGTCCCTCAATGTAGCATCCTCAGGTTTTTCTTTTTCAAAATTGATATATGATCTTTTTTTGTTGAATGACCTCCAGTGATACAATCTTTTTATTCTCTATTTAGATGATTGTGTACTTTGGTTTCTGTTCAAACAATTCAGGAAGCTTTATATTCATTAATGAAAAGACCAGAGCCCCGTGGTTTAAATTTTTCATCTAATAAAACCAATTGTATCGGTTTCACAAGATATCTTCTAAAAAGCAACCTCTCTCTCTCTCTCTCTCTCTCTCTCTCTCTCTCTCTCTCTCTCTCTCTCTCTCTCTCTCTCTCTCTCTCCTCTCTCTCCTCTCTCTCTCTCTCTCAAGTTGTTATACATGGGAAGGATTTCAAATTCACAGTTTCTCATAGTGTAATTCTTGCATTATGAAAGATAGTTTACATTGCACTCTTAAAATATTTGAGGGTAAAAATTGGGGATCAAATAAAAGAATCTGAATATTTAGGATTGAAGGGGCTCTTGGTCAATAATAGGTTTATTTTGACCTCCTTTCAAGGATTAATACACAATCCTTGGCGGTTAACAAAACGAGGTAATTAGAACTGTCAGAGATCCCCATTGTGGAAAAGAAACTTTTTAAAAACTGAAGTTCTTAATATCATTAACAGTAAAAGATTGGCCTAATGCCACCTTAATATGAAGTTAAAATGTAAAATTTTTAAAATTTGATCTAAGAGATATTTTTATATTTAACATTTATGTCTGCGATTTTTT
>SEYY01020524.1:235000-257500 GCA_009176605.1 Armadillidium nasatum | reverse complement strand
TCTTACATGGACTTACACTAGTGTTTTCGGGCATTGTCTCCTCCTCTTCCCCTTCCCCCATTTATCTTCACATTTACGCCACAAACTTACACACATATGCATACAAACACTCACATACACACCCACACTTGAACATTCATTTTTATAATTTAAAATTGCAAAAGAACGCAGACTAAGAAAGGAATGACGGAACGACGTCCAAAGAAAGTCCATTGTCCACTTCTCTCTCATTATCATTTGAGAATTGAACTTCTGGTGGTGGTATTGGTACTGTCTTGATGTGGTACATGGTCTCCGTTCCTCATTATTTCTGTAACATTCATGAACTTCATTCTGTTTTCCATTCATACGCCACCTCTCTTCTTTTAGACATCACCTCTTGATCCCTAACCAGAACTGAGGTGTCTGGGAGCCCCCAATATAAATTGTTGCTCTGTTCCCTATTATTGTCTCTACCTTCAATTTTCACCCATTGGCATTTGTTGCTCATATGCACACAACAGTGTTTTCTGTTCTCTCGTCTTTAGTTTGAATTCTGCAGAATTTTCTACCTTGTAACTTTGGTTCTCTTGAAAAAATATTTGACTAAATCTATCTCTACTGTTAATTTATCTCCTAACTGAATTGGCTGTCTAAATACTTCGACTCTCCAAATTCCAAAATTTTAAACATTCTCTCTTCTCACCTTTCCTGAAATAATCATTTTCGGTGATTTCATTGTTGAACACAACCAAGGACGTTTTATTCTAATCATCAAGATTTACCTGATGAACTACTCTTCACTATAACTTTGATCACAGGAGTGTTTGTCAGCTTTTTGTTTTATTCCGTACCCTCTGTCTCCTTTTCATTAATGGTTTGCTATATTTCAGTTTGTTCCAAATCCATTCTTAAACCGATGACTTCAGCCTTCATTACATTTTTCAATTCGAATAACGTCCCATTCATAAGCAAATAGCAAGTTTTATTTTGGCAGCATTTAATCTTTGATCTTTTTGTATCTGAAGTTTTGGCAAAGAAGATATGTTTTTTTTTCAATTCCTAAAAAAAAACTCAGTCCTTCTACTATCTACTTGACATAATCTTTTAAACAATCAGTAAATCTTTGAAAATACACGTCTCAACTCTTCTTCCTAATATTATTGGTATTTCTTTTCTCATGATATATATTGAAAAGACTATATTTTCTCGCTCACCTAATAGGTTTCAAAGAGGTTGGGTATTCTGAGACACCTTTAAAATTTCTTTACACCACTCCAGCTGCTTTTTCTGTGTAGGAGCATTGATCGAACTCGCGTGAAGCATGCCTCGAACATCTAGGGTGGTTCTACATTTGGGTGGAGTCTTGGGCTTTTAGAATTATAAGTTTTTCCACTCTCAGTGCCGCTCTGAAATCACTTTTTGTTCGTCAAACTATTGCTTTTGCTGTCTCTATTACATTAAAAAATTTTCCTGAATTCTTTAGTCTTATATCCCTTCCTTTGAGGAAAAGTCATGCCTCCCTTTCAATTCACTGTCCGAGATTTAGCTACTATGCTTATTTTTATGTATGCTCTACTGGTAACTCTCTAAAATCTTCTTTCTTCTATTTGTTTCCATATTCATTTGATCTGCAATGAAGTGTATCTAGTCATGTCTGCTATAAATCGAATTTAGAAATTTTTCCTAACTGACGGAAGCTATTTAGACTTCTTGGCTTTCATCATTTGAATATATATATATATATATATATATATATATATATATATATATATATATATATATATATATATATATATATATATATATATATATATATATATATATATATATATATATATATATATATATATATATATATGAAGTAAAAAGTGGTACAGTGGTGTTGTGGTAACCTTAAAAGCAGTGGCGGCTTTTCAGGGTAGGCAGAGTAGGCAACGCCTACTTGCTTTTTTGAACCCAAAAATATTACAAAGTTAGCATATATATATATATATATATATATATATATATATATATATATATATATATATATATATATATATATATATATATATATATATATATATATATATAAATATATATGATTGATTTTAAAGGCATACTAAAAGCCGCCGACGTAAATTTGAACCTAATTCCCTTTTTTCATACTAGCGCTGAGTGAAGATAGTAATTTTCTCGGTCAAAAAAATATATTCCTTCTCGGCAACTGTAGGCATCATCTCCCTACGCCGACTCTTCACAGTATAAATATATACTACTCATTCTATTGTGGTCTCTAAAGCAGTTTTTTTTTTTTTTTAAATTTTTTTTTAAATTACATTGTCAGAAATAATAATAATATTATAATAATAATAATAATAATAATGTATTTTAACTTGATCATCTCTTGCCCCAATTTATTTAATTCATAATTTATATAGAATCCTGAAAACTGACTTGTAACACAATATAAAAAATATACTATGTGTATCGATAAGACTCTAGATCTGAGTCAGTATGAGTCAGTGAGGCAGGCGTCTTCATACGCGCCTTTTTGTTCTTCGTATCAAAGCCTAATATTGAGTCTACGTTCTTTAATTTTGGTTTTTTGTGCTAAAGTTTGTTTAAATATCATTTATTAAATATTAATTTATTACTGATTTGTGTGTTTTTAATAAAAAATGAGCTGTTAGTTTTTAAAAAGAAGTGACTCAACATTGCATGAGAAATTAAAGATTTTGCTCAGGGGAAAGAAAGAAAAATAAATAAGTGCAAGTACAAAATATATATATATATATATATATATATATATATATATATATATATATATATATATATATATATATATATATATATATATATATATATATATATATATATATATATATATATATATATATATATATATATATATATATATATATATATATATATATATATATATATATATGTGCATTTTTCTGTAGAAAATTAATATTAATATTTTACTGGTGAAAATGAACTTCAGTAATGACATAATAGCTTCTTTATTAGAGAATCCTTTTGCTTCAAGATCTGAGGAGGAAAAAAGATTAATTTTAAAAGAAGGGAGAACAACACCAAAACTTACCCATATACATGTTTGTAAAAAAGGTACTAGAGCATTTAAATCGACATGGTATGATAAATTTTTGTGGCTTTGTGGTAGTTTACAAAAAAATCGTTTATTTTGTTGGCCATGTACTCTTATAGGAAGAAAGAGAAATGTATGGTGTAATGAAGGGTATAACGACTGGAAAAATCTGTCTATTGCCTTGGATAGGCACTCTAGTTCGAAAGACCACATTCAAAATGAAGTTACTTTTAAGACATTAAGTAAAGAGTCCTTGACCGTTTTGGAACAAATAAACGAGCAAGCAAAAAGATCAAGAAAGGCATTTAATGAAATAGTTGCTAAAAATAGACAGATATTCAAAGTACTAATTGATCTTACTTGTCTACTGGCTAAACAAGAGTTATCTTTCCGTGGACATGATGAATCTAAAGATTCGTACAACCAAGGGAATTTTAAAGAGTTTTTCTTTGTGATGATGAATAATAATGAAGAATTAAAAAACCATTGGGAAAAGATGCGTGGATTTACTGGTCTGTCAAAAACTATTCAGAACGACATTATCGAGTGCATAGCTATGGAAATAAAGGAAACCATTTGCAACATAATACGTGACTCACCCTTTTTTTCTATCCAAGTCGATGAAACGACAGATAAATCTGAATTAACTCAGTGTTCCGTAATTTGTCGTTGTGTTGATTCTTTGGGTAAAATAAAAGAGCATTTTTTTAGGCTTTTACGATGTAGGTGAAAACCGAAGCGCAACAGGAATATGCCAAAAACTTGTAGAAATATTAGAACCATTTGATTTTAAAAATAAACTCGTTGCACAAACATATGATGGCGCTAGTGTAATGTCTTCTGAGCTAAATGGGCTTCAGGCAAAAATTCGTAGTCTAGCTCCTCAAGCACTTTTTACTCATTGTTTGGCACATCGATTGAACCTTGTCCTACAGCATAGCTGTCGCAATGTATCAGCCATTAATATTTTCTTTGCAAATTTACAAGGAATACCTTCGTTTTTTCATAAGTCAGCCAAACGAACTGCTGTTTTAGATCGAATAGTGAATAATAGAATACCAACGCACAGTGAAGTGAGGTGGAATTCGAATTCTAAAATCGTAAATTCTATTTTCAAAGAAAGAAAAGGGCTGATTGAAGTGTTCGAAGAACTTATGAAAACTGAAAGTACAAATAGCAAAACAATCCGGCAAGCAGAGGCTTACAAGAATAAATTGTGTGAATTTGACTTTGTTTTCTATTTACTAATCTTCAATGACATATTTCTGAAAACTGAAATTCTGTATAATGTCCTCCAGAAAAAAACAATAGATATTCAGATGTGCATTTCAAATATATCTATTTGTGAAAGAGCTCTACATGACATGCGAAATGATGCTAATTTCCTAAGTTATATGAAAAAAGCTGAGATTGAAACTGGAAAGGGTCCACGTACTTTAAGAAATAAAATAAATAATGAATCTTCTGTGTCTTGCCATTATAAAATGAATTATTATTCTGTCTTAGATAATATTACTACTCAAATAAATACTCGATTCTCCAACATGTCAGCTTTAAAATTTCTCGCACTTGCAGATTCCTGTCAGTTTGCAAAATTTCAAAAAATATTTCCCAGCGATTCTCTGAAGTCGCTGATGGACACTTACGGAAACTATTTTAATGATAATGTTCTTCGAAACGAGTTAAATATAGTCTATGCTGAAGAAAACCGCAAACTTTTTCACGATAAAGATGTAGAATCTATTTTGAAAAATATTGTGGAGAATGACTTGTGTATAACACTGCAACAAACTTTTAGACTTTTTAGTCTAATTGGTACCATTCCAGCAACTACAGCGTCAGTAGAAAGGAGTTTTTCATGCTTAAATCGCATTAAAAGCTGCTCAAGGAACACTATAGGACAGGAACGTCTCTCATTCTTGTCTTTACTTTCCATAGAAAAAGAGCTTTTAACGGAGCTATCAAGTGACTCTTCATGGCATGAAAAAATAATAAAGAGATATGCTCTAAGGAAAGATAGGAAAATAGATCTTCTTTATAAATAAATGTAAGTACAAAAATATATGAATTTTATCATATATATATATATATATATATATATATATATATATATATATATATATATATATATATATATATATATATATATATATATATATATATATATATATATATATATATATATATATATATATATATATATATATATATATATTTATATTTTTATTTATATATAATATATAATAGCCGCCACTGCTTAAAAGTGGTAAGGTGAAAGAAAAGCCAGTTGTTATAACTGATGGAAAAAATCTCCGGCATCCGCGATAGGCCTGGCCCAGCCAGCGGTATCCGCCGTGGGCCCAAGAAACCCAAGGATCTTCCTAGAAAGATCCTACTGACAGGACGAAAGTCCTACCTGGGGTAAGGTGAAAATATATATATATATATATATATATATATATATATATATATATATATATATATATATATATATATATATATATATATATATATATATATATATATATATATATATATATATATATATATATATAGAGAGAGAGAGAGAGAGAGAGAGAGAGAAAAATAAATCTGTAGGGTATGAACAGTACATTCTAAATGAAAAATCATAAATTTAAAGGCAAAATAAGCTTAAAAATCGTTCTTTTAATTGTCGGTTTGTTTATTTTTTAAGGAATTATTAGCCAGAAGTTTTCCAGGCTACGCCTATATATATATATATATATATATATATATATATATATATATATATATATATATATATATATATATATATATATATATATATATATATATATATATATATATATATATATATATATATTAAAATTGAAATTTGTAACAAAAGACACGCTAAAGAGCAGTGGAGGCCTCCGACCACTGCGATCTGAAAGCGAACATTTGAATATTTTGGAAAGGGAATCAACGAGCTTATACTCACATGTAAATGCAACTCCCGCTTACAGGGGCCAATACCTCTACTTTAGGAAGCTTACATAACCCCATATTTTAGAATATATATATATATATATATATATATATATATATATATATATATATATATATATATATATATATATATATATATAGATTGAGTTAGCTGACTTTAAAATTTTGTATATATATATATATATATATATATATATATATATATATATATATATATATATATATATATATATATATATATATATATATATATATATATATATATATATATATATATATATATATATATATATATATATATATTAGGGATGGAGTGAAGTATCGGTATATTTTTAAGTATCGGTATCGGTATCGGTATCGGTATCGGTATCTGTATTTTTTCGGTAATTATCGTATCGGTATCGGTATCGGCAAAAATTTTGGATAAGAGTAAAGTATCGGTATCGGTAGTAGTATCGGCAAGTATCGGCATATTTTTAGGTATCGGCTATCGGTATCGGGTAATTTTTAGGTATCGGTATCGGTATCGGTAAAAATTTTGGTATCGCTCCATCTCTATATATATATATATATATATATATATATATATATATATATATATATATATATATATATATATATATATATATATATATATATATATATATATATATATATTATATATATATATATATATATATATATATGGGTATGAGCTTGATGGTTGCGAGATTGGTGTAATCTCGCTTACTAATTACATTATAAAGATAATGGAATTTCCTTTAGATAAGGTAGATGTAATGACTTACACATTAAGGGTTGCAAAATCTGATTGAGAGATTGAAGAAGAAGAAGAAATTTTTTTTTTTTTTTTTTTGCCGTATTTTAAATTCACATTTTCGGTCATGTTGGTTCTTATTACTAGATTGGACTGTGGTTTTAAGTATTTACCTTGGTACTTTGGTGGGTGTTAAATGGTTCAGTATCTTTTTAGCCAGTTGTGTCAAGTTGTATGCAGGACGGGTTAATATTGTAAATGTATTATTGTAATATATATATATATATATATATATATATATATATATATATATATATATATATATATATATATATATATATATATATATATATATATATATATATATATATATATATATATATATATATATATATCGTTCAACCAGGTAGATTGTCCCCCGTCGGGTGAAAAAAAAAATCCTGTCCGAATTGTATCATTGGTATATCGAGCTATTTCTTTTTTATTTAGTCGGTTTTTTAGGACTTTTCTTACAACCTCCAAATGCTGGAGGTACATGGGAAGGGACAAACAGCTGATAGGTCTTCCCAACCATATATGCAACTTATATATATATATATATATATATATATATATATATATATATATATATATATATATATATATATATATATATATATATATATATATATATATATATATATATATATATATATATATATATATATAATTTCTTCTCTTAATGTCATGCTCATAACTTCGTATATTTAGTAGGTTATATCACTGGAAATGTGTTTCATGGGGTGTAGATTGGAATTATTATAAGGTGCTTCTAAATTAAGAAGATTTATTTATGTAAATTTCATAATCAGCTTGTTTAATAGTCTAAATATTCTAAAATTACATGAAAGGTCATGTCATTTTACATAAAGTAGCATTATTATTATTAGTAGTAGTAGTAGCGGTGGGGGTAGTCTTAGTAGTAGCATGAGTAATTTTCATTTCTTTAAATTTTTTTACCCACAGAAGCTTAAAATTAAATAGTAATGAAGAGAAAGGAAATCAGCATTTGCACGCAACTGTGTCTCCCATCCAACCATTTCCGATGCTTTTATAATATAGGAAAATCTATGCAAATTCCATTGCTCGCTCGAGAGGTAAGCATGAGAGCGATCGCGAAAATATGCAAATTGCAATAAAGGAGTTATCCCAAAGCGCAGCAAATTTTCCGTTTTATCACACACGAAATAAGGAAAAAAATATACATAGACAGTGAGAAAAGTTTCCTTTGCCTTCTTGCATTGCTCATTGGAAGACCATGAACAGCGGAATATCATCAAAGTGCTGTTCAAGAAAAATTTTTACTCGACTCCTCTTGGCTCCCTAGTTCGGGCGCCATCTAAGCATCATAAAATACAGTAACAAAATTTCCATATAATAAATGGCAAATGCAAGGAAATTCCCGCGACGATGGAGAAAAAATTGGACAAAAATTTTGCTATTGAAATGGAATCAAGAGAATAAAACTGTAAAAGAAAGATATATTATTGGAATCATCTCCTCATTACAATATTCGAAAGCAAAAGTCTTTTAAATTTTCGTAAATAGAACTCTATCATTTCTTTTTTTAAAAAGAAAGAAAGAAAGAAAGGAAAAAAAATAACAGAAAACGTTATATGCAATTTTCTGCTTGATTTGGAAACTTTTAATATAAACCGAAATGCCAAGCAAAATGTTTTATTCTGTATTTAAATACAATTTAAATAATACTCTCTCATATTTATTGAATTAAAATAATTTTATTGAAATTACTTTTCTTTTTTTTTATTTATTATTTATATTTAAAATAAATTTGTAATCATATTTTAAATTATGTTTATATTATTTTATATTATATTATATTTCCATTTACTGATGACAAATCTTAATCCTTTATTTTTAAAGGGATTAAATTAGTAATATTAGTAATTATTAATATTTTTGTTTATTAAATTATGATATTTAATAATAAAATAAACAAAATAATAGCAACAAGTTTTTAGATTTGATTAAGTTCGTGAAGAACTCCATATATATATATATATATATATATATATATATATATATATATATATATATATATATATATATATATATATATATATATATATATATATATATATATATATATATATATATATATTATTGTATAATAAAAATGTTTATTATAGAAAATAAAGTAATGATAGAGTTCGATTTCTTAAATGAATTTTACGTTTAGTTCGAATAATACTTTTAAAACTCTTGAAAAAGATTATTAGGATAACCATGTTCAAATTTTTAATTGAGGTAAAGAAAGGATGGTTGTTTTCAATGCCTCATAAACTCAGTTCCTTCAATTTTTGGATGCAATCTTCATCACAACTATAATGTTATATTCTAAAACACAAAAGTCGAATCTTCGTCTCTCCTTAAATTTCGAGGTATTTTTCTAGTGGTCTTGTTTCTTCCACTAAATCTACTAAAAGGTTGGAAGTTCTGTTGTGCCTACAGGTATTTCCAAATCACTCTACCAAACACTTGCTTGCTTATTCGTATTCATATGGTAGTTCCACTTAGCTCCTCTGGAAAGAATATTGTTTTGCATTTTAATAATAATAATAATAATAATAAATAAATAAATAAATAAATAAAAACTTATGCACAAAATAAGAATACAAATATATCATGAATATTTTTGTTTCCGTTTTTAGCTGAAAAAGACTTCTGGGATGACGAATTCGTCCTATGAGCCCATAATAATAACAAAAAAAATAATAATAACTCAACAACTAATAATAATAATAATAATAATAATAATAATAATAATAATAATAATAATAATAATAATAATAATAATAATAATAATAATAATAATAATAATAATAATATCGCATTGATCACTTATTAATGTTTCATTGTATTTCTTGTTTTCTTTTTATTCATTTTATTCTACATTTGGTTGATCTTCCGTTTAGAAGAAAGAATATATTGAGAAAGAAAATGAGGAATAAATTTTATATTTTTTTAATTTATTTTATTTTTATTTATTATTATTATTATTATTTTTATTATTTTTTTTTTGTGTGAAAATATTTACGGGAGAATGCCGAAAATGAGAATCTAATTAAGATGTTAATTTATGACTATTAACTTAATTAGTGGCAAAAAAAATTTGTTGTCGTTATTTCTTTTTATTTTTATTGCCATCGCCATTGTTATTGTTGTTGCAAAAATTTGTACAAATTTCGCGAAAAGTAACCACAATTAACGTGCAATTAAGGTGACTCCCAGCCATAGAATGGCTTTTTAGAAAGTTAGTGTCACATTAAAAACTAATCTAAGAAATCTCGGCTTTCTCATTGTCCTCCTGCTCTTACACCCCTGGCCCCTTGACCCCTTGACCCCCTCCCTCTCCACCCCTCCAGAATCCCTCTGCTCGCAGAAGAGCTCCACTTGCCGCAATTGAGTCTTTAAAATAACAAAAGATTCAATTTACTTTTTGCCTCTGTTCAAATGGTCCTTCCTTTCAAGCGTTCCTTCATCTCTTTGAGAGCGGCCCGACGACCACTTTCTTAGGGACAAAAATTAGGGAAAAAGAAAAATAATACAGAGTAGTTCTTTGCATTTGTTTACATTATTATACTGTTTATATATACTTTTCATATTTGGATACAAAATTATATATATATATATATATATATATATATATATATATATATATATATATATATATATATATATATATATATATATATATATATATATATATATATATATATATATATATATAATTTTGTAAGAAGACTTAAATTATTACTGAAAAACTTGATGAAAAAAAATTAAAGCAAAAAAAAAAAAAAAAAAAAACTCTTCCTCTCCCTTCAACTTAATTTTGACAAATGAGAAAACTGTTGCTCTTCTCTTGCAAATCCTTACTCCAATTTTTTCCTTTTTATTTTACGAGACTGATTATTGTAATAATGGTGAGATCTCTTCTCTCTCTCTCTCTCTCTCTCTCTCTCTCTCTCTCTCTCTCTCTCTCTCTCTCTCTCTCTCTCTCTCTCTCTCTTCTCTCTTTCTCTCTTCTCTCTCTCTCTCTCTCTCTCTCTCTCTCTCTCTCTCTCTCTCTCTCTCTCTCTCTCTCTCTCTCTCTCTCTCTCTCTACTCTCTCTCTCTCTCTCTCTCTCTCTCTCTCTCTCTCTCTCTCTCTCTCTCTCTCTCTCTCTCTCTCTCTCTCTCTCTCTCTCTCTCTCTCTCTCTCTCTCTCTCTCTCTCTCTCTCTCTCTCTCTCTCTCTCTCTCTCTCTCTCTCTCTCTCTCTCTCTCTCTCTCTCTATATATATATATATATATATATATATATATATATATATATATATATATATATATATATATATATATATATATATATATATATATATATATATATATATATATATATATATATATATATATATATATATTATATATATATATACACTAAGCTTTTTGTTCATTACACAATTTTACGATTCCTTGTTAAAATTAAAATAATGATAATAATAAATTAATAATAATACTTCTCAAAAAATATTTCTTGGGGTAAAATTTGTGGAATGAGTTATGAAACAAATGAAACTGCAAATTATTATTACAAATTATAATTAATTCAAAGGTTGCTTAGAATTAACATTTCAATTTTAATGTCAAATTAATAATATTATTGATAGCACTCATTATAATAATAATAATAATAAGAATAATAATAATAATAATAATAATAATAATAATAATAATAATTATGGAAATTATGATGATGATGATGATAATAATGGCAAAAATAATAACATCAAAGTAAATTACTATAATTTTATATTCTTATTATTGCTATTGTTATCATTATTATTATTATTATTATTATTATTATTATTATTATTATTATTATTAAATATTACTATTAAATATTATTAAATTATTATTATTATTATTATTATTATTATTATTATTATTATTATTATTATTATTATTATTATTATTATTATTATTATTATTATTATTATTATTATTATTATTATTTGGAAAAAGTGTAAATTTGCATTTGAATAAGTGAGGCTTAAATAATATCTCATCACAAAACATTAAAGGGACGAATGAATTTTACCATCGATTCACACAACTTTGATGCGGGTTTATTTGACACTCAATTAGCATATGCTGTATATAGTAGTAGTGTTGTCGATGCCTCCCTTGCATTGCTATACAATTACATATATATATATATATATATATATATATATATATATATATATATATATATATATATATATATATATATATATATATATATATATATATATATATATATATATATATATATATTTGGATGGAGAAAAAGGGGTAAATAAAAAAGAATAAAAGAAGAGTGGAACAAAAAAATTTTAAAAGCTTCCAATTTCTGCATGGATAAATAAAATTTTTTATTATATGTAAATTTATTATATATATATATATATATATATATATATATATATATATATATATATATATATATATATATATATATATATATATATATATATATATATATATATATATATATATATATATATATATAAAAAATATTTAACTATGAACATTCATGGAAATTAATAATAATAATAATAAAAATAATAATAGTAATAATAATAATAATCATAATAATTATAGTAATAATAATAATAATAATTAATAATAATATAATATATAATTAATAAATAACAATGATATAAGTTTAAAGTTCTGAGAAATTTTAATTATATTTATAAAATACACATTGAATTTCCGAGAAAACTGTTTTTTATTTATCTTACATTTTTCTTTTTTTTTTTTTTTAATTTATTTTTTTTTTTTTTTTTTTTTTTTTTTTTTTTTTGAATTTAGTATTTTAAAAATGACTTTGCACTATTTCCTTATTATTTTAATATAAAGAAAATATTATTTCAACGTAATGCTACTATTATTTCAAATTGTTTTAAATTTACTTTTCCTTTTAAAAGTGGTGGTTATATATATATATATATATATATATATATATATATATATATATATATATATATATATATATATATATATATATATATATATATATATATATATATATATATATATATATATATATATTGAATAAGAGAGGTAGAACCAAAAGCCATAAAATTCTTAATTGTGAGTCATAAATTTATAGTCATACCGAGTACACCGTTTATTTCTTTTTCCTAATTGACTTATGCTTAGAATAATAAATTTACAAAATAGTAAAATAGGAATGCACTCTCTCTCTCTCTCTCTCTCTCTCTCTCTCTCTCTCTCTCTCTCTCTCTCTCTCTCTCTCTCTCTCTCTCTCTCAGAGTATCTTAATCTCTCTCTCAGAGCTTCTTAATCTCTCTCTCCTCTCTCTTTCTCACACACACATAATGTACATTAAGAACTTTCCCAGATTTATTTATTACATCTAATAAAGAAAGAAAGAACCAAGAAACTACGATGGACCTTTAAAACTTTTACCCCATTTGCCAAAAGGAAAAAAAAAAACTTCAAATACATTATGCAGGATATGGTTACATGCACTCTTTGGACATTATCCTTTAACTGTAGTAAAGGAGCGATTAAAAGGAAAGGGGCGAATTATGTTCTTAGGAGTTAGCTATTTTAGTTCTAATTTTATTATTTTTATTATTATTATTATTATTATTATTATTATTATTATTATTATTATTATTATTATTATTATTATTATTTTTAAATGAGTTGATGACAAAAATTTTATTGACTAATTTTTATGAATGATTAAATGTATTATTTACAAAAATTTTATTTTTGTTGTTGTTACCTCTCTTATGTATTATATATATATATATATATATATATATATATATATATATATATATATATATATATATATATATATATATATATATATATATATATATATATATATATATCCTCCGGTGGGCAAAGGCCGGAAACCTACCAAATTCCATCGGAGTTGAGAAAAAACTTATCTTTGTCGATGGAAGCCGACATGTCCAGATACACGGCGTTTGAAAGTATGCAAGTGAAGGAAGTATGAAAACAGATAAACTGAGTGTGTTCCAGACTTTACCAGTAGAGTATATGTAAGATTGAGCACACTGTTAAGTCTGGGGTCTGAGAATTGGACAGAGAATGGATTGGAATGAGTAGAATGGCGTGTCGCACGAACTCTTTCACTGAAGGAGGTATGCGGCGAGAGAGTTCAGAAGAGCAATGTCCGTTGTAATAGCGATTGTAAAGAGAGAGTGACGCAACAATTAGACGGGCAGAAAGAAATTGGAGAGAGTTGGTGAAACGAAAAAAAGCCCTAGACTCCACCTTCTCAAGGAGAGCTGTATGAGTGGAACCACCCCAGATACTCCATACAGGTGCGAACTACACCCATGTAGAGGGCAAGCAACTGGGGTGGCGTGAAGAAATTCTGAAGGCGCCTCAGATCACCTAACCTCTTAGAAGCTTGTTTAGAAAGAGAAGTAACGTGATCTTTCCAAGAAAGATCGCGAGAAAAAGGATACGCCGAGAATATTAAGAACAGATGAAGGTTTGAGTTGTGTGTTTTCGAAGAAGATATCATAGTTGTGTGGAAGATTGTGTCGAGTAGAGAGATGGAGGAGCTGAGTTTTTGAGGCATTGAAACAACAATGTTTTCTATTCCCCAATTTGAAATACGTCAAAGATCAGAGGTTACTTGCTCGAAGACTACTTTTCTCGAGTCTATCAACTGCTGTTGGAAGGGACCATCTTTCAAACTGGAAGGAGTAATGAATGGTGGAGTCATCAGCATAGGAGTGATAGGAGATGAGGTAATAGAGGGAAGGTTATTAATGAAAAGCAGAAAAAGTGTTGGGGATAGGACAGAACCCTGAGGAACACCACTATATATATATATATATATATATATATATATATATATATATATATATATATATATATATATATATATATATATATATATATATATATATATATATATATATATATATATATATATATATATATATATATATATATATATATATATATATATAAAGCATAAATGTTTATACTGAAATTAGAACCCATCTGTAAATAATCAATATTATAAATTAAACAAAATTTACAGCTCATTGACATGATTTGTGAATAAACAAACTCTTTACTCGCATTCCTTATGAAGAAAAAGAAGAAGGAAAGACAGAAGAAGAGAAGAGGTAGAAGAAGAAGAAGAAAAAAGAAGAAGAAGAAGGAGAGGCAGAAGAAGAGAAGAGGAAGATGAAGAAGAAGAAAAAGAAGAAGAAGAACAAGAAAAAGAAGGTGTACTTAGCGACTGTAATACAAATGGTGCTAAACTTCTCTTTTATAAGTGATATAGCAAGACGTATCTCGCTCTTTCGGCAGATAAATTTAAAGCCTTTAGTGTTAAGGAAAATAAAGTTTCAGAAAACAAGTATTCAGCGTATCATACTAACACACTCGCAAATACGCACACTCACATGCACATATACACACTCACACATACGCACACTCACATGCACATATACACACTCACACTCTTGCTTACACATTTTCAAACCTTCAAACATAAATTTTGAAATACAAATTTAGTATCAAATTTAAATTTACTAAAATATTAAGTATTTAAGCTTTTGAAAATTCGTATATATATTTTGAATTCAAATATTACACTATAATATATATATATATATATATATATATATATATATATATATATATATATATATATATATATATATATATATATATATATATATATATATATATATATATATATATATATATATATATATTCTTAAGTAAATATTAATGACATTTAAAGCAAACAAACCCTGAGGCAGCCATGCTAATAATAATAATAATAATAATAATCATCAAGAATCAAAAAATAGCAGTATTTGTAGATAAAAAAGTACTGCTATTACTACTAATAATAATAATATAAAAATAATAACAATAATAATAAATACATAATAATAATAATAATAATAATAATAATAATAATAATAATAATAATATAATAACAAAGGTTAACCATTTGTCGAAACAAATCTACACATTTATTTTATGAAATAATAATAGTAATAATAATAATAATAATAATAATAATAATAATAATAATAATAAAAATAATAATAATAATAATACATATAATACATATAATAATTATATTACTATTTTATTTTTATTATTATTATTATTATTATTATTATTATTATTATTATTATTATTATTATTATTATTATTATTATTATTATTATTATTATTATTATTATTATTATTATTATTATTTATTTTTTAATACTATTAATAAAATTGGCATTCTTTGCACGTCGTTCCAAATTTTGTTCCAATTAAATGAGTTTGAAAATAAATTTCTGCACGAATCAAAGCATCAATTATAATTTATTTGTTTATTTCAATACTGTAGTTAGTTTAATCATATGTAAACCTAATATATATATATATATATATATATATATATATATATATATATATATATATATATATATATATATATATATATATATATATATATATATATATATATATATATATATATATATATATATATAAAAACTTCACAGCTTCCTCTACATCAGTTCAGAACTGTAACTGTAATAAACTTTTTAAACCTATCAACCTCCCCCCCCCAAAAAAAGGCCACAACATAAAGTAAAAAACTCCCTTTTTAACTCTTATGCATGCATGGAAAATGTCAAATTTTAAAAGATATATATATATATATATATATATATATATATATATATATATATATATATATATATATATATATATATATATATATATATATATATATATATATATATATATATATATCAGAGGTGGGCATAAGCGCAAAATGAAGCGCAAAAGCGCAAAAGCGCAATTTGCGCTTTAAATTTTTTTTTTGCGCTTTTGCGTTTTGCGCTAAATTTCGAAAATGTGCGCTTTTGCATTTTGCGCTTAACAACTTTTTTAAGAGCGCAAAAGCGCAAATTTGCGCTTAAAAAAATATTTTGCGCTTTTGCGGAAGTTTTTTGAAATTAGCGCTTACCAATTTGCGCTTCATCATTTTTCTTAATAAAAAACAATTTTGGGCTTAAATTTCAGTTTCTTATTTAATCAGCCAAATTTTATTACTCTTTCTGCTATTTAAAAGTTAATACTTAAACTAGGAATGCCGACATATAAAAAAAAATATCGATATTTAAGAAATATCAAATTGTCCTCGATAATAAAAGATATTTGTATTATATATATATATATAAATATATATATATATATATATATATATATATATATATATATATATATATATATATATATATATATATATATATATATATATATATATATATATATATATATATATATATGGTATATATATATAATTGACTATTTTGTTTATTGGTTTTATTTGTATGGAACAAAAGCCTTGTCTTCCAATATTTAATAAAACTGACAAGGAGGTAATTGCCGAGTACATCGAAATAATTACGCCTATTGCTGTTAGGCTGCATATGTTGCAGGATGAGAAGAATGCGTAACGCGGGGGTTCTATTGCCTAACCTCTTCCTCCTCAAGGACAATCACGTGGAATTGCAACGAGAGGTGAAAAAACTTAACTATGCCAAAAGCTTAGTCAACTACTTACTAAAGCAGCCAAAGCCAAACAAAGGGAAAGAAAAGGGATTTGAACCGAGGTTCAGCAGGATTTTTGATGATTGTGATTTACTTAGGGCAACAGCTCTGCACCCTCACTTCAAACTCGGAGTGGCACATAGGTTAAATGAGGGGAAGTATCCAGCTGTTAAGACTAGGATATTGGAGGAAATAAAGTGTAATATTGCATCGAATTTTACTCCTCCACATCAAGGCACTGAAGGTGATGGGAATGAATCTGAAATGGACCCATTTAAGGTGAGATATTTTTATAATTTAGAACAATCTTTAAGCATCTCTTAACCTATATATAGTATATATATATATATATATATATATATATATATATATATATATATATATATATATATATATATATATATATATATATATATATATATATATATATATATATATATATATATATATATATATATATATATATATATATATATATATATATATATATATATATATATATATATATATATATATATATATATATATATATATATATATATATATATATATATATATATATATATATATATATATATATATATATATATATATATATATATATATATATATATATATATATATATCACTGAGAGATAGAATGAGGAGTGAACTGGTGAGAGAGAAACTTGGGGTGGAATCAATTTTTGAATGCATAGAAAGAAACCAGCTGAGATGGTTTGGTCACGTGAAGAGAATTGGGGAGGGAGAGAGACTGAGAGAGATGCTGGAATGGAGACCAGAAGGAAGGAGACCGGCGTGAAGACCAAGGAAGAGATGGATGGAGGCGGTAGAAGAAGCCATACAACGAAGGAAAAAGACACTGGAAAAGGTGGAAGACAATCGAATGTTTGAGGACAGAAATGCGTGGAGAAAATTTTGGAGGAGTAGCACCCGACAGGCGTCAGCCTACCGGTTTGGACGGTGATGATGATGATGATATATATATATATATATATATATATATATATATATATATATATATATATATATATATATATATATATATATATATATATATATATATATATATATATATATATATATATATATATATATCATAATACACTGACATGATGTTCAAATGAAACTTAAAAAGATTTGAGTTCTTGATACCATTTCTAAATTTTTTCAGAAACTGAAGGCCCCATATATCTAGCAGACACCTCTGGAGGAGAAGTTGCGGCAAACCTTGGATAGCTGGGATGCAGTAAATGTTCACCACAATACCCCTCTCACTAGGAACCTTTTTCCATGTGAATACCAAGAGGTCTGGGTGGACTTGTTTATGAAGTATAATACCCCATTACCCAGCTCAGCGGCCGTGGAGAAGTTGTTTAGTCAAGGCTCTGACATTCTAAGACCAAAGAGGGCAGCCATTACATCCAGCAATTTTGAAAAATTTATTTTCATGAAAGGGAATATGACCCTTTTCAGATTGCAAGAGGAGAGCTACGAGGAGGAAGAGATCATAGATGGCTGAATAAATAATAATAAATTCTTTCTCATTTTTTTATATATTTACAAAATTTCATCTTTAAATCCTAGCGCTAAAAATTTTTTTTTTTTTTTTTTTTTTTTTTTTTTTTTTTTTTTTTTTTTGCTTCAAAATTTGCGCTTTCAAAATTTTTTTTTATTTGCGGACATATGCGCTTTTGCATTTGCGGACTAAATTTTTGAAAAAATGTGCGCTTTTGCATTTGCGGACAAAATTTTTAAAATTTGCGCTTTTGAGTTTGCGCTCTAAATTTTAAAATTTGCGCGCCCACCTCTGATATATATATATATATATATATATATATATATATATATATATATATATATATATATATATATATATATATATATTATATATATATATATATATATATATATATATATTGAGATAGTTATCGTATAGTTGATTAATAAATATAAAATATTCCAGATAATTAATTATTTAATGCAAACAAAATAGTTTTAGCTCAAGTTTTTATAATACATAATATATAATTTATAATATTTTTATAATATATAATATATAATTTATGATATTACAATAAAAATTTAAAAAACATTATTTCGTTCTGTTTGTTCCTTGGTAATTTTCATGAAAACTTTTTTTTGGGGACTCTCTGCCACCCTCCTTATAATAATCCCGAATCTCCGAGTGAGAAACGGTGCAGCGTACACAATAAAAATATCTTAGAAATAATAACTATCGTGGCAGAATGGTAGAGTGAAGTGACTAACGTGCTTGAAATCGATTTTTCGATAACTATTCTTTCCTTGAATAGGCCAATGCTTGTGAAGTTTCGAACCTTTCAATTAAAAAAAAATCTTACTCTTTCCGTAACTAAAAAAAAAGCATCTAAAAACTGTTATTTTTTGAGACGTCTTCATATTTAGGGATTTCTTCATCTTTGAATGGAGTGTGTTTGTATCAGATATTTGGGAAGATTTCATTCATGAAGATCTTCTTGAAAGGTTACAGTTTCCTTTCTTTCTCACTATCTATCTATCTATCTATTTATCTATCTATCTATCTATCTATCTATATGCCTATTTATCTATCTATCTATCTATCCATCTGTCTCTCTTTATCTATCTACCTATCTATCTATTTATCCTAATCATCCATCTGTTCATCTATCTATCTATCTATCAATCTATCTATCTATCTATCTATCTATCTTACTTAATCTTCATAGTATCTTTATACCGTCGAACTGAAGCAGCACTCTTCATATTATCGCCATCACAACGGACATTGCTCTTCTGAATCTTTTAGACGCATAAATCCTCCTTTGAGGAGGCTATATATATATATATATATATATATATATATATATATATATATATATATATATATATATATATATATATATATATATATATATATATATATATATAAAGCAGCAAATATACTATTATGTTAATGAAATGAAAAAGAAATTGAATACAGTGAAACTAAATTTTGAATTTAATTTTTCTTTTGTAATACATGAACTCGAAAAATAAGTACCTATTAGTTAGATATATATATATATATATATATATATATATATATATATATATATATATATATATATATATATATATATATATATATATATATATATATATATAATTATATATATATATATATATAATATATATATATATATATATATATATATATATATATATATATATATATATATATATATATATATATATATATATATATATATATATATATATATATATATATATATATATATTATAAGAATTAAATTTTTCATTGCAGCTCCCTCTTAAGATTAATAAAATTAAATAATAATTATTATGATAATAATAATAATAATAATAATAATAATAATAATATATTAATTATATATTAGCCTTTTAAAAAGTTTTGTGATAAAACCTATTACAAGGCAAATGATTTTTTAAACTGTTCTTCCTTTTCTAAGATTTGCTTTGATTTTCCTACAACTCATTAATTTAAATCTGTGTTTCCCAATTTTTTTTTTTTGCTTGTGGGAACCCTGAGTCCTAACTTTGCATATATGGACCCGTTGAGTCCTAACTTTACGCATGTGGACTCCTGAGTCGGACTTTATGTATGTGGATCCTCTGAGACCTAACTTTACGTATGTGAACCCTCTGACTCTGAACTTTACGTTTGTGGATCCTCTGAGTCCTAACTTTACGTATGTGGACTCCCTGACTCTGAACTTTGCATATATAGACCCGTTGAGTCCTAACTTTACTCATGTGGACCCCTGAGTCGGACTTTACATATGTGGATCCTCTGAGTCCTAATTTTAAGTATGTGAATCCCCTGACTCTGAACTTTACGTTTGTGGATCCTCTGAGACCTAATTTTAAGTATGTGAATCCCCTGACTCTGAACTTTACGTTTGTGGATCCTCTGAGACCTAATTTTAAGTATGTGAATCCCCTGACTCTGAACTTTACGTTTGTGGTCCCCCATATACTCATATGTAATATTCCTAAATTAAATATTTATTTGTTATAGGTTAGTAAAAGCTAATAATTAAACCCCTCAAAGCTTTTGTTCCCCTGGGGGTTCATGTGACCTCCTGGGGGTCTATGTAGCCCCCAGGGGGTCCATGTAGACCACCGGTTGGGAAACGTTGATTTAATTCAATTAAAATTTTTATTGTTTTAAAAATATAAATATGACAATTTGTTCGTTAAGAAGCATTATTATTTTAATTAACGAATGTGGCATTTTTATTCAATTATATTTTTTTATGTGTTCTAAGGTGGACTTATTGTATTGTAAGATTTACTGACCTAATTAATTATTTAGCATAGGAGATTTTTTTTGTTTTTTTTGTTTTTTAATGAATATATTTAAGTTATAATAGAACAAACGCCCTGTTAATTTTGTTTTTTTTCCGTCTGAAAACGAACCTTATAAATTAAGATCAAATGTCGCCTGTCTGTGTATCAAACACTGGCTTTCAGGCCATGATGAGTTTAATGCAAGCAAAACCGCTCACCGAGAGAGCTCGTGATGATCTCACCCTCTTAAAAAATAAATATTTCCAATAATGAAATGACTACGGTTTACTATTTATTTATTTTTATTTATTTTTTACTTTTTATTTTATTTTATTTTATTTTATTCATTTTTGTTTTTTTTAATTAACTTTTAGTTCGCTTGTATTTATTCTTTAATTGGAAATGTACAAAACTTGTAAAATATTTTTGGTAAATAAACTTTTATTGATTGATTGATATGTTTTTGGTGCCTTTTCAGTTATTTAGTCAACTTCTGAGAAAGAATAAAATTTGATAAATTTAATCTTTAATCTACTTTTCATATCCTTATGAAGTTCAAATTAATTTATATTAGTAAATTGTCTCATTTCATTTCAATATAATTACTGTAATTTTATCCTCATTTTTATTTTGTTATAAAAATTCTTTAAGATCTGTTTATATATATTTAATAATGCATTGCGTATTACATGGATTTTATC
>SEYY01020524.1:215000-217500 GCA_009176605.1 Armadillidium nasatum | reverse complement strand
TCATTTTTTATTTATTTATTTATTTATTTATTTATTTATTCATTTATATTTTGAAAACGTTTATTTTGGATTTTAAATTTTGGGATAATTCTAAATTTTTAAAAAAAATTTAAATATTTTTTCAAATTTTAAAAGAGAGGTCTCAACTAAATCCATTATATTATGTAGTATATTTTATATATACTGATATACTGTAAGTAATCTACACTTTTATTTATTTGTATGATTAATGATGAAAAAATTTATTAAATCAAAAATTAGTTCTTTTCGTAACTTGGATAAAAATGTATCAACCTGAGGATCATTTCTGAAATATTTGCAGCTTATCTGTCTTATAATAATTAGATATATATATTCATGTGAAATATAGAAGTATCAATAAAATCTTTCAACTATATCAGTCCACAGATGATATAAATTCACATAGGGGCAAAAAACCTTCACTTAAAAAAATTTTCATCTTATATCTAATTATTTAAAAAAAAAAAAAAAAAAAAATTGTGACCTTTTATTTTACTTTTTCAATCTGCCATTGAAGACCTAAATAGGAAAAAATGCTGATTTAACTTGGAGTTTCTCTATAAAGGTAAAGATTCGAAACACTTATTGCCGAAGAAATCGTGAAAAAATTTAAGATTTTCAAATACACTCTTAAAAGATCGGTTCAAATTCCTTAAAATCGGTATCATTAACGGTTACAGTGATTAATTACTTTTTGAAGAATTAAAGTACGATATTTCGGTACCGATTCGGCATCCTTATAAAATAATCAAGAGCTGTTAAACCTCTTGATCGGGATTTTCAATCAAGTACTAAATATCAAATTTACAGTTATAGGAAGTTTTTATATAAAAAGTTCAATGTTACTTTGAATTTGTAAGATAATGGAATCAAATATTTCATTTTTTGGCAGATATATATATATATATATATATATATATATATATATATATATATATATATATATATATATATATATATATATATATATATATATATATATATATATATATATATATATATATATATATATATATATATATACGTTGTGGTTAAACTGTAGCGTGTTGGTCTTGTATGTAGTAGGTCCGGCGTTTGAAACGAAAGTGAGGAACTGTATTGACTAGCATTGCTGAGTCCTCTTTATATATATATGTATATATATATATATATATTATATATATATATATATATATATATATATATATATATATATATATATATATATATATATATATATATATATATATATATATATATATTATATATATTTTATTTTTTATTTTTTATATTTTATTATATATATATATATATTTTATATATATATATATATATATATATATATATATATATATATATATTATATATATATATATATATATATATATATATATATATATATATATATATATATATATATATATATATATATATATATATATATATATATATATATTATATATATATATATATATATATATATATATATATATATATATATATATATATATATATATATATATATATATATATATATATATATATATATATATATATATATATATATATATATATATATATATATATATATATATATATATATATATATATATTGAAAGAACTAAAAGTTTTTAAAGAAAGTTTTTAATTTAGATTTATTTTTATAAATATACTTTTACCTTCTTAATTATGTTTGATAACCATACCTAGTTTTATAAATAATTTTGTAATATAAAACATAATATTTAATATATATATATATATATATATATATATATATATATATATATATATATATATATATATATATATATATATATATATATATATATATATATAATATATATATATATATATATATATATATATATAAGGAAGAATATATTCGGAAAGGAAAAGAGAGAGTATGAATATGTAGTAAAGCAAAAAGATTGTGACATTTTTCGAAGTAGAAAGATGAGAAAGTGTTCCATAATGATGTTGCGTGAATATTGATTTTGTGCTCAGAATACATTACCGCTCAAAAAAAAATGAAATCACCATTGCTACAATCTTACCAATAACACCAAATGCAATATAGAAGAAGTACACCATATTTTATATATATATATATATATATATATATATATATATATATATATATATATATATATATATATATATATATATATATATATATATATATATTATATATATATATATATATATATTAACAATTAATATCATCTGAATTTTTGCAGTAATGTGCGGTGAAACATTTCTAAATATAGTGATTGACCTTTCTTAAACATTATCACTGATATTGCTGATGCCGTAGTAGTGACAAATAACGAGAATATATATATTATATATATATATATATATATATATATTATATATATATATATATATATATATATATATATATATATATATATATATATATATATATATATATATATATTATATATATATTTGGCTCATAGGATGTAATCGCACGTGATTTTCAGCTCGATAATTT